>JAJHUQ010000040.1:6280000-6295000 GCA_035773235.1 Eospalax fontanierii | reverse complement strand
CAAATCCTAACCCTAACCCTAACCCTAACCGTAACCCTAAACCTAAGCCTAACCCAAACCCTAATCCTAACCCTAATCCTAACCCTAATGCTAACCCTAAACCTAACCCAAACCCTAACCCTAACCCTAACCCTAACCCTAACCCAAACCCTAACACTAACCCTAAACCTAACCCTAACCCTAAATCAAACCCTAAACCTAACCCTAAACCTAACCCAAACCCAAACTCTTACCCTAACCCTAACCCTAACTGAAATACTAATCCTAAACCTAACCCGAACCCTAATGCTAACCCTAAACCTAATTCAAACTCAAACCCTAACCCTAACCCTAACCCTAACCCTAACCCTAACCTTAACCCTTACCCAAACCAAACTCTAAACCTAACTCTAATCGGAACCCTAACCCTAACCCTAACCCTAACCCTAACCCTAACCCTAACCCTAACCCTAACCATAACCCTAATCCAACACCTCACCCTAACCCTAACTCTATCCCAAACCCTAACCTAACCCTAACTCTAAACCAAACCTAAACCCTAACATGAACCCTAACTCTAACCCAAATCCTAACCTAACCCTAAACCTAACTCTAACTCAAACCCTAACTCTAACACTAACCCAAACACTAACCCTAACCCTAACTCAAACCATAACCCAAATAATAACCCTAATCCGAAACCTAACCCTAACCCTAGTCCTTATCCTAACCCTAACCCTAATTCTAACCCTAACCCTAACCCTAATTCTAACCCTAACCCTAACCCTGACCCAAAACCTAATCCTAAACCTAACCCTAATCTTAACACTAACCCTAACCATAACACTAACCCAGATTCAAACCTAACCCTAACCCAAACCCTAACCCTAACCCTAAACCTAACCCAAAACCTAACCCTAACCCTAATCCTAACCCTAATGATAACCCTAAACCTAACTCAAAAACATACCCTAACCCTAAGCCTAACCCTAAACCAAACCCTAACCCTAACCCTAACCCTAACCCTAACTAAAACCCTAACACTAACCCAACCCGAACGCAAACCCTAACCCTAACCCGAAACTTAACCCAAAACCTAAACCTAACCGTAATCCTAAACCAAACCCTAACCCTAACACTAACCCTAACCCTAATCCTAACCCTAACCCTAACCCTAAACCAAACCCGAACCCTAACCCTAACCCTAACCCAAACCCTAACCCTAACCCCAACCCTAAGCCTAACACAAAACCTAACCCTAACCCTAATCCTAACCCTAACCCTAACCCTAACCCTAACCCAAACACTAACCCTAGTCCTAAACCTAACCCTAACCCAAACCCTAACACTTACCCTAACCCTAACCCTAACCCTAAATCAAACCCTAAACCTAACCCTAAACCTAACCCGAACCCAAACTCTAACCCTAAACCTAACCCTAACTGAAACACTTATCCTAAACCTAACCCGAACCCTAATGCTAACCCTAAACCTAATTCAAACTCAAACCCTAACCCTAATTCTAACCCGAACTCAAACCCTAACCCTAACCCTAAACCTAACCCAAAACATAACCCAAAACGAAACCCTAACCCTAACCCAAACCCTAACCCTAAACCCAAACCCTAACACTTACCCTAATCATAACCCAAACCTAAACCCAAACCCTAACCCTAATCCTAACCCTAACCCTAACCCTAATTCTAGTCTAACCCTAACCCTAACCCTAACCCTAACCCTAACCTTAACCCTTACCCAAACCCAAACTCTAAACCAAACTCTAATCGGAACCCTAATCCTAACCCTAATCCTAACCCTAACCCTAACCATAACCCTAATCCAACACCTCACGCTAACCCTATCTCTAACCTAAACCCTAACCTAAACCTAACTCTAAACCAAACCCAAACCCTAACCCTAAGCCTAAATCTAACGCAAACCCTAACCTAACCCTAAACCTATCTCTAATTCAAACCCTAACTCTAACACTAACCCAAAATCTAACCCTAAACCTAACACAAACCATAACCCAAATAATAACCCTAACCCTACACCTAACCCTAAACCTAACCTTAACCCTAACCATAATTCTAACCCTAACCCGAACCCTAACCCTAACCCTAACCCTACCCCTAACCCTAAACCTAACCTTAACCCTAACCATAATTCTAACCCTAACCCGAACCCTAACCCTAACCCTAACCTTAACCCTAACCCTAACCCAAACCCAAACCCTAATCTTAACACAAACCCTAACCCTAATCCTAACCCTAACCCAAACCCTAACCCTAACCCTAATCCTAAACCAAACCCTAACACTAACCCTAACCCTAACCCTAATCCTAACCCTAATGCTAACCCTAAACCTAACCCTAACACTAACCCTCGTCCTAACCCTAACCCTAACCCTAACCCTAATCCTAACAGTAACCCTAACCCAAACCCTAACCCTAACCCTAACCCTAACCCTAACCCTAACCCAAACCCTAACCCTAACCCTAATCTTAACCCTAATGGTAACCCTAAACCTAACCCTAACACTAACCCTAGTACTAACCCTAACCCTAACCCAAACCCTAACACTAACCCTAACCCTAACCCTAACCCTAAATCAAACCCTAAACCTAACCCTAACCCTAACTTTAACCCTAACCCTAACCCTAACTGAAACACTAATCCTAAACCTAACCCTAACCCTAATGCTAAACCTAACCCTAATTCAAACTCAAACCCTAACCCTAATCCTAACCCAAACCGAAACCCTAACCCTAACCCTAACCCTAACCCTAACCCTAACTCAAACCCTCACTCTAACACTAACCCAAAAGTAACCCTAACCCTAACCCAAACCATAACCCAAATAATAACCCTAATCCTAACCCTAACACTAACCCTCATCCTTATCCTAACCCTAACCCTAACCCTAATCCTAGTCCTAACCCTAACCCTAACCCTAACCCTAACCCTAACCCTAACCTTAACCCTTACGCAAACCCAAACTCTAAACTTAACTCTAATCGGAACCCTAACCCTAACCCTAACCCTAACGCTAACTCTAAACATAACCCTAACCCTAACCTTAAAGCTAAACCTAACCATAAACCTAACCCTAACCCTAAACCTAACCAAACCTAAACCCTAACCCAAACCCTAACCCTAACCCTAATCCTAACACTAAACCTAACCGAGAACCTAAACCCTAAACCTAATCCTAACCCTAACCCTAACCCTAAAACAAAACTAACCCTAAACGTAACTTTAACCCAAACCCTAACCCTAACCCTAAACCAAACCCTAATCTTAACACAAACCCTAACCCTAATCCTAACCCTAACCGTAACCCTAACTCAAACGTTAAACCTAACCCTAACCCTAACCCAAACCCTAACCCTAACCCTAACCCTAACCGAAACCCAAACCCTAACCCTAACCCTAATCCTAAAACTAATGCTAACCCTAAACCTAACCCTAACCCTAGTCGTAACCCTAAACCTAACCCAAACCCTAACTCTAACCCTAACCCTAACCCTAACCCTAAATCAAACCCTAAACCTAACCCTAACCCTAACCTTAACCTAACCCTAACCAAAACTGAAACACTAACCCTAAACCTAACCCTAACCCTAATGCTAAAACTAAACCTAATTCAAACTCAAACCCTAACCCTAATCCTAACCCGAACCCAAACCCTAAACCTAACCCTAAACCTAAACCAAAATATAACCCAAACCGAAACCCTAACCCTAACCCTAAACCTAACCCTAAACCCTAACCCTAACACTTACCCTAACCATAACCCAAACCTAAACCCAAACCCTAACCCTAATCCTAACCCTAACCCTAACCCTAATCCTAGTCCTAAACCTAACCCTAACCCTAACCGTAAACCTAACCCTAAACTTAACCCTTACCCAAACCCAAACTCTAAACCTAACTCTAATCGAAACCCTAACACTAACCCTAATTCTAACCCTAATCCTAACCATAACCCTAATCCAACACCTCACCCTAACCCTAACTCTAACCCAAACCCTAACCTAAACCTAACTCTAAACCAAACCCAAACCCTAAACCTAACCCTAACTCTAACCCAAACCCTAACCTAACCCTAATCCTAACCCTAACTCAAACCCTCACTCTAACACTAACCCAAACCGTAACCATAACCCTAACACAAACCATAACACAAATAATAACCCTAATCCTAACCCTAACACTAACCCTCATCCTTATCCTAACCCTAACCCTAACCCTAACCCTTACCCTAACCCTAATTCTAACCCTAACCCTAAGCCTAACCCTATCCCTAACCCAATCCCAAACCCTAATCTTAAAACAAACCCAAACCCTAATCCTAACCCTAACCCTAACCCTAACCCAAACCCTAACCATAACCCTAACCCTAACCCAAACCCTAACCCTAACCCTAACCCTAACCCTAACCCAAACCCTAACCCTAAACCTCATCCTAACCCTAATCCTAACCCTAAACCTAACCCTAACACAAACCCAAGTCCAAACCCTAACTCTAACCCAAACCCTTACACTAACCCTAAGCCTAACCCTAACCCTAAATCAAACCCTAACCCTAACCCTAACCCTAACCCGAAACCAAACCCTAACCCTAACCGTAACCCTAACTGAAATACTTATCCTAAACCTAACCCTAACCCTAATGCTAACCCTAAACCTAATTCAAACTCAAACCCTAACCCTAATCCTAACCCTAAACCTAACCTTAACCCTTGCCCAAACCCAAACTCTAAACGTAACTCTAATCGGAACCCTAACCCTAACCCTAATCCTAACTCTAACCCTAACCATAACCCTAATCCAACACCTCACCCTAACCCTAACTCTAACCCAAAGCCTAACCTAACCCTAACTCTAAACCAAACCCAAATCGTAACGCTAACCCTAACTCTAACCCTAACCCAAACGCTAACCGTAACCCTAACCCTAACCCAAACCCTAACCCTAACCCAAACCCTAACCCTAATCCTAACCCTAAACCTAACCCAAACCCTAACACTAACCATAACCCTAACCCTAACCCTAACCCTAACTCAAACCCTATCCCTAACCCTAACCCTAACTCGAACCCAAACCCTAACCCTAACCCTAAACCTAACCCAAAACCTAAACCAAACCCTAACACTAAACCTAACCCTAACCCAAACCCTAACTCTAACCCTAATCCTAACCCTAATGCTAACCCTAAACCTAACTCAAACTCAAACCCTAACCCTAAGCCTAACCCTAACCCAAACCCTAACCCTAACCCTAACCCTAACCCTAACTAAAACCCTATCACTAACCCAACCCGAACGCAAACCCAAACCCTAACCCAAAACTTAACTGAAAACTTAAACCTAACCGTAATCCAAAACCAAACCCAAACCCTAACACTAACTCTGACCCTAACCCTAACCCTAACCCTAACCCACACGCTAACCCTAACCCTAACCCAAAACCTAAACCTAACCCTAAACCTAACCCTAACCGTAACCCAATCCCTAACCCTAACCCTAAACCTAAACTTAACCTCTAACCCCTAACCCCAAAACCTAACCCAAATCTAAACCCTAACCCTAACACTAACCCTAACCCTAACCTTAACCCTTACCCAAACCCAAACTCTAAACCTAACTCTAATCGGAACCCTAACCCTAACCCTAATCCTAACCCTAACCCTAACCATAACCCTAATCCAACACCTCACCCTAACCCTAACTCTATCCCAAACCCTAACCTAACCCTAACTCTAAACCAAACCTAAACCCTAACACTAACGCTAACTCTAACCCAAATCCTAACCTAACCCTAAACCTAACTCTAACTCAAACCCTAACTCTAACACTAACCCAAACACTAACCCTAACCCTAACTCAAACCATAACCCAAATAATAACCCTAATCCGAAACCTAACCCTAACCCTAGTCCTTATCCTAACCCTAACCCTAATTCTAACCCTAACCCTAACCCTAATTCTAACCCTAACCCTAACCCTGACCCAAAACCTAATCCTAAACCTAACCCTAATCTTAACACTAACCCTAACCCTAACACTAACCCAGATTCAAACCTAACCCTAACCCAAACCCTAACCCTAACCCTAAACCTAACCCAAAACCTAACCCTAACCCTAATCCTAACCCTAATAATAACCCTAAACCTAACTCAAAAACATACCCTAACCCTAAGCCTAACCCTAAACCAAACCCTAACCCTAACCCTAACCCTAACCCTAACTAAAGCCCTAACACTAACCCACCCCGAACGCAAACCCTAACCCTAACCCGAAACTTAACCGTAAACCTTAACTTTACCGTAGTCCTAAACCAAACCCTAACCCTAACACTAACCCTAACCCTAATCCTAACCCTAACCCTAACCCTAAACCAAACCCGAACCCTAACCCTAACCCTAACCCAAACCCTAACCCTAACCCCAACCCTAAGCCTAACACAAACCCTAACCCTAACCCTAATCCTAACCCTAATGCTAACCCTAAACCTAACCCAAACACTAACCCTATCCTAACCCTAACCCTAACCCAAACCCTAACACTAACCCTAACCCTAACCCTAACCCTAAATCAAACCCTAAACCTAACCCTAAACCTAACCCGAACCCAAACTCTAACCCTAAACCTAACCCTAACTGAAAGACTAATCCTAAACCTAACCCGAACCCTAATGCTAACCCTAAACCTAATTCAAACTCAAACCCTTACCCTAATTCTAACCCGAAGTCAAACCCTAACCCTAACCCTAAACCTAACCCAAAACATAACCCAAAACAAAACCCTAACCCTAACCCAAACCCTAACCCTAAACCCTAACCCTAACACTTACCCTAATCATAACCCAAACCTAAACCCAAACCCTAACCCTAATCCTAACCCTAAACCTAACCCTAATTCTAGTCTAACCCTAACCCTAACCCTAACCCTAACCCTAACCTTAACCCTTACCCAAACCCAAACTCTAAACCAAACTCTAATCGGAACCCTAATCCTAACCCTAATCCTAACCCTAACCCTAACCATAACCCTAATCCAACACCTCACGCTAACCCTATGTCTAACCTAAACCCTAACCTAAACTTAACTCTAAACCAAACCCAAACCCTAACCCTAAGCCTAACTCTAACGCAAACCCTAACCTAACCCTAAACCTATCTCTAATTCAAACCCTGACTCTAACACTAACCCAAAATCTAACCCTAAACCTAACACAAACCATAACCCAAATAATAACCCTAACCCTACACCTAACCTTAACCCTAACCATAATTCTAACCCTAACCCTAACCTTAACCCTAACCCTAACCCAAACCCAAACCCTAATCTTAACACAAACCCTAACCCTAATCCTTACCCTAACCCAAACCCTAACCCTAACCCTAATCCTAAACCAAACCCTAACACTAACCCTAACCCTAACCCTAATCCTAACCCTAATGCTAACCCTAAACCTAACCCTAACACTAACCCTCGTCCTAACCCTAACCCTAACCCTAACCCTAATCCTAACAGTAACCCTAACCCAAACCCTAACCCTAACCCTAACCCTAACCCTAACCCTAACCCAAACCCTAACCCTAACCCTAATCTTAACCCTAATGGTAACCCTAAACCTAACCCTAACACTAACCCTAGTACTAACCCTAACCCTAACCTAAACCCTAACACTAACCCTAACCCTAACCCTAACCCTAAATCAAACCCTAAACCTAACCCTAACCCTAACTTTAACCCTAACCCTAACCCTAACTGAAACACTAATCCTAAACCTAACCCTAACCCTAATGCTAACCCTAAACCTAATTCAAACTCAAACCCTAACCCTAATCCTAACCCAAACCGACACCCTAACCCTAACCCTAACCCTAACCCTAACCCTAACTCAAACCCTCACTCTAACACTAACCCAAAAGTAACCCTAACCCTAACCCAAACCATAACCCAAATAATAACCCAAATAATAACCCTAAATCAAACCCTAACCCTAATCCTAACCCGAACCCAAACCCTAACCCTAACCCTAAACCTAAACCAAAATATAACCCAAACCGAAACCCTAACCCTAACCCTAAACCTAACCCTAAATCCTAACCCTAACACTTACCCTAACCATAACCCAAACCTAAACCCAAACCCTAACCCTAATCCTAACCCTAACCCTAACCCTAATCCTAGTCCTAAACCTAACCCTAACCCTAACCGTAACCCTAACCCTAAACTTAACCCTTACCCAAACCCAAACTCTAAACCTAACTCTAATCGAAACCCTAACACTAACCCTAATTCTAACCCTAATCCTAACCATAACCCTAATCCAACACCTCACCCTAACCCTAACTCTAACCCAAACCCTAACCTAAACCTAACTCTAAACCAAACCCAAACCCTAAACCTAACCCTAACTCTAACCCAAACCCTAACCTAACCCTAATCCTAACCCTAACTCAAACCCTCACTCTAACACTAACCCAAACCGTAACCATAACCCTAACACAAACCATAACACAAATAATAACCCTAATCCTAACCCTAACACTAACCCTCATCCTTATCCTAACCCTAACCCTAACCCTAACCCTTACCCTAACCCTAATTCTAACCCTAACCCTAAGCCTAACCCTAACCCTAACCCAATCCCAAACCCTAATCTTAACACAAACCCAAACCCTAATCCTAACCCTAACCCTAACCCTAACCTAAACCCTAACCCTAACCCTAACCCTAACCCAAACCTAACCCTAACCCTAACCCTAACCCTAACCCAAACCCTAACCCTAACCCTCATCCTAACCCTAATCCTAACCCTAAACCTAACCCTAACACTAACCCTAGTCCTAACCCTAACTCTAACTCAAACCCTTACACTAACCCTAAGCCTAACCCTAACCCTAAATCAAACCCTAACCCTAACCCTAACCCTAACCCGAAACCAAACCCTAACCCTAACCGTAACCCTAACTGAAATACTTATCCTAAACCTAACCCTAACCCTAATGCTAACCCTAAACCTAATTCAAACTCAAACCCTAACCCTAATCCTAACCCTAAACCTAACCTTAACCCTTACCCAAACCCAAACTCTAAACATAACTCTAATCGGAACCCTAACCCTAACCCTAATCCTAACCCTAACCCTAACCATAACCCTAATCCAACACCTCACCCTAACCCTAACTCTAACCCAAAGCCTAACCTAACCCTAACTCTAAACCAAACCCAAACCGTAACCGAACCCTTACTCTAACCCAAATCCTAACCTAACCCTAAACCTAACCCTAACTCAAAACCTAACTCTAACACTAACCCAAACCCTAACCCTAACACTAACCCAAACCATAACCCAAATAATAACCCTAATCCTAATCCTAACCTTAACCCTCATCCTTATCCTAACCCTAACCCTAACCCTAATTCTAAACCTAACCCTAACCCTAACCCTAACACTAACCCTAACCCTAACACAAATCCAAACCCTAATTTTAACACAAACCATAACCCTAATCCTAACTCCAACCCTAAACCTAACCCAAACCCTAACTCTAAACCTAACCCTAAACCTAACCCTAACCCAAACCCAAACCCTAACCCTAACCCTAACCCTAACCCTAACCCTAACACTAAACCAAACCCTAACCCTAATCCTAACCCTAATGCTAACCCTAAACCTAACCCTAACACTAACCCTAGTCCTAACCCTAACCCTAAACCAAAACCTAACACTAACCCTAACCCTAACCCTAACCCTAAATCAAACCCTAAACCTAACCCTAACCCTAACCTTAACATAACCCTAACCCTAACTGAAACACTAATCCTAAACCTAACCCTAACCCTAATGCTAACCCTAAACCTAATTCAAACTCAAACCCTAACCCTAATCCTAACCCGAACCCAAACCCTAAACCTAACCCTAAACCTAACCCAAAACATAACCCACACCGAAACCCTAACCCTAACCCAAACCCACACCGTAACCCTAACCATAACCGTAAACCTAACCATAAACCAAACCCTAATCTTAACACAAACCCTAACCCTAATCCTAACCCTAACCGTAACCCTAACTCAAAAGTTAATCCTAACCCTAACTCTAACCCAAACCCTAACCCTAACCCTAACCCTAACCCAAACCCTAACACTAACCCTAACCCTAAACCTAACCCTAAATCAAACCCCAAACCTAATCCTAAACCTAACCCGAACCCAAATCCTAACCCTAACCCTAACCCTAACCCTAACCCTAACCCTAAACTTAACCCTTACCCAAACCCAAACTCTAAACCAAACTCTAATCGGAACCCTAATCCTAACCCTAATCATAACCCTAACCTTAACCATAACACTAATCCAACACCTCACGCTAACCCTATCTCTAACCTAAACCCTAACCTAAACCTAACTCTAAACCAAACCCAAACCCTAACCCTAACCCTAACTCTAACCCAAACCCTAACCTAACCCTAAACCTATCACTAATTCAAACCCTAACTCTAACACTAACCCAAACCCTAACCCTAACCCTAACACAAACCATAACCCAAATAATAACCCTAACCCTAAGCCTAACCCTAACCCTAACCTTAACCCTAACCATAATTCTAACCCTAACCCTAACCCTAACCCTAACCCTAACCCTAACCCTAACCCAAACCAAAACCCTAATCTTAACACAAACCCTAACCCTAATCCTTACCCTAACCCTAACCCTAACCCAAACCCTAACCCTAATCCTAATCCTAACCCAAACCCTAATCCTCACCCTAACCCTAACCCTAATCCTAACCCTAATGCTAACCCTAAACCTAACCCTAACACTAACCCTCGTCCTAACCCTAAACCTAACCCTAACCCTAACCCTAACCGTAACCCTAACCCAAACCCTAACCCTAACCCTAACCCTAACCCTAACCCTAACCCAAATCCTAACCCTAACCCTAATCCTAACCCTAATGCTAACCCTAAACCTAACCCTAAGACTAACCCTAGTCCTAACCCTAACCCTAACCCAAACCCTAACACTAACCCTAACCCTAACCCTAACCCTAAATCAAACCCTAAACCTAACCCTAAACCTAACCTTAACCCTAACCCTAACCCTAACTGAAACACTAATCCTAAACCTAACCCTAACCTTAATGCTAATCATAAACCTAATTCAAACTCAAACCCTAACCCTAATCCTAATCCGAACCCAAAACCTAAGCCTAACCCTAAATCTAGCCCAAAACATAACCCAAACCGAAACCCTAACCCTAACCCTAACCCTAACCCTAAACTGTAACCCTAACACTTACCCTAACCATAACCCAAACCTAAACCCAAACCCTAATCCTAATCCTAACCCTAACCCTAACCCTAACCCTAATCCTAGTCCTAACCCTAACCCTAACCCTAACCCTAACCTTAACCCTTAACCAAACCCAAACTCTAAACCTAACTCTAATCGGAACCCTAACCCTAAACCTAAACCTAACGCTAACCCTAACCATAACCCTAACCCTAACCGTAAAGCTAAACCTAACCATAACCCTAACCCTAACCCTAAACCTAACCAAACCTAAACCCTAACCCAAACCCTAATCCTAACCCTAACCCTAACACTAAACCTAACCGAAAACCTAAACCCTAAACCTAATCCTAACCCTAACCCTAACCCTAAAACAAAACCTAATCCTAAATGTAACTTTAACCCAAACCCTAACCCTAACCCTAAACCAAACCCTAATCTTAACACAAATCCTAACCCTAACCCTAAATCAAACCCTAAACCTAACCCAAACCCTAACCCTAACCCTAACCCTAACCCTAACCCTAACCCAAAACCTAACCCTAACCCTAAACCTAACCTTAACCCAAACCCAAACCCTAACCCTAACATTATCCTAAAACTAATGCTTACCCTATACCTAACCCTAACCCTAGTCATAACCCTAACCCTAACCCAAACCCTAACACTAACACTAACCCTAACCCTAACCCTAAATCAAAACCTAAACCTAACCCTAACCCTAACCTTAACCTAACCCTAAACCTTACTGAAACACTAATCCTAAACCTAACCCTAACCCTAATGCTAACCCTAAACCTAATTCAAACTCAAACCCTAACCCTAATCTTAACCCGAACCCAAACCATAATCCTAACCCTAAACGTAACCCAAAATATAACCCAAACCGAAACCCTAACCCTAACCCTAACCCTAAGCCTAACTCTAACCCTAACCCTAATCCAAAGTCCTATCCCTAACCCTAACCGTAACCCTAACCCTATCCTTAACCCTTACCCAAACCCAAACTCTAAACCTAACTCTAATCGGAACCCTAACCCTAACCCTAATCCTAACCCTAACCCTAACCATAACCCTAATCCAACACCTCACCCTAACCCTAACTCTAACCAAAACCCTAACCTAAACCTAACTCTCAACCAAACCCAAACCCTAACCCTAAACCTAACTCTAACCCAAACCCTTACCTAACCCTAAACCTAACCCTAACTCAAACCCTCACTCTAACACTAACCCAAACCGTAACCCTAACCCTAACCCAAACCATAAACCAAATAATAACCCTAATCCTAACCCTAACACTAACCCTCATCCTTATCTTAACCCTAACCCTAACCCTAACCCTAACCCTAACCCTCACCCTAATTCTAACCCTAACCCTAACCCAAACCCTAACCCTAACCCTAAACCTAACGCAAACCCAAACCCTAATCTTAACAGAAATTCTAACACTAATCCTAACCCTAACCCTAACCCTAACCTAAACCCTAACCCTAACCCTAACCCTAACCCAAACCCTAATCCTAACCCTAATGCTAACCCTAAACCTAACCCTAACACTAACCCTAGTCCTAACCCTAACCCTAAACCAAACCCTTACACTAACCCTAAGCCTAACCCTAACCCTAAATCAAACCCTAACCCTAACCCCAACCCTAACACGATCCCAAACCCTAACCCTAACCCTAACCCTAACTGAAATACTTATCCTAAACCTAACCCTAACCCTAATGCTAACACTAAACCTAATTCAAACTCAAACCCTAACGCTAATCCTAACCCTAAACCTAACCTTAACCCTTACCCAAACCCAAAATCTAAACATAACTCTAATCGGAACCGTAACCCTAACCCTAATCCTAACCCTAACCATAACCATAACCCTAATCCAACACCTCACCCTAACCCTAACTCTAACACAAAGCCTAACCTAACCCTAACTCTAAACCAAACCCAAACCGTAACCCTAACCCTAACTCTAACCCAAACCCTAACCTAACCCTAAACCTAACCCTAACTCAAACCCTCACTCTAACACTAACCCAAACCCTAACCCTAACACTAACCCAAACCATAACCCAAATAATAACCCTAATCCTAACCCTAAACCTAACCCTAATCCTAGTCCTATCCCTAACCCTAACCGTAACCCTAACCCTAACCTTAACCCTTACCCAAACCCAAACTCTAAACCTAACTCTAATCGGAACCCTAACCCTAACCCTAATCCTAACCCTAACCCTAACCATAACCCTAGTCCAACACCTCCCGCTAACTCTAATTCTAACCCTAACCCTAATCCTAACCCTAACCCTAACCATAACCCTAATCCAACACCTCACGCTAACCCTAACTCTAACCCTAACCCTAACCCTAACCCTAACCCTAACTCTAACCCTAACCTAACCCTAAACCTAACCCTAACTCAAACCCTCACTCTAACACTAACCCAAACCCTAACCCTAACACTAACCCAAACCATAACCCAAATAATAACCCTAATCCTAACCCTAACCTTAACCCTCATCCTTATCCTAACCCTAACCCTAACCCTAATTCTAAACCTAACCCTCACCCTAACCATAACCCTAACCCTAACCCTAACCCTAACCCTAACCCTAACCCTAACACAAACCCAAACCCTAATTTTAACACAAACCCTAACCCTAATCCTAACTCCAACCCTAAACCTAACCCAAACACTAACCCTAACACTAACCCTAACCCAAACCCTAACCCTAACCCTAACCCTAACCCTAACCCTAACCCCAACCCTAACCCTAACCATAATCCTAACCCTAAATGCTAACCCTACTCTAACCCTAACACTAACCCTAGTCCTAACCCTAACCCTAACCCAAACCCTAACACTAACCCTAACCCTAACCCTAACCCTAAATCAAACCCTAAACCTAACCCTAACCCTAACCTTAACCCTAACCCTAACCCTAACTGAAACACTAATCCTAAACCTAACCCTAACCCTAACCCTAACCCTAAACCTAATTCATACTCAAACCCTAACCCTAATCCTAACCCGAATCCAAACCCTAACCCTAAACCTAAACCTAGCCCAAAACATAACCCAAACCGAAACCCTAACCCTAACCCTAACCCTAACCCTAAACTGTAACCCTAACACTTACCCTAACAATAAGCCAAACCTAAATCCAAACTCTAACCCTAATCCTAACCCTAAACCTAACCCTAATCCTAGTCCTAACCCTAACCCTAACCCTAACCCTAACCCTAACATTAACCCTTACCCAAACCCAAACTCTAAACCTAACTCTAATCGGAAGCCTAACCCTAACCCTAACCCTAACGCTAACCCTACCCATAACCCTAACCCTAACCGTAAAGCTAAACCTAACCATAACCCTAACCCTAACCCTAAACCTAAACAAACCTAAACCCTAACCCAAACCCTAATCATAACCCTAACCCTAACACTAAACCTAACCGAAAACCTAAACCCTAAACCTAATCCTAACCCTAACCCTAACCCTAAAACAAAACCTAACCCTAAACGTAACTTTAACCCAAACCCTAACCCTAACCCTAAACCAAACCCTAATCTTAACGCAAACCCTAACCCTAATCCTAACCCTAACCGTAACCCTAACTCAAACGTTAACCCTAACCCTAACCCTAACCCAAACCCTAAACCTAACCCTAAACCTAACCCAATATATAACCCAAACC
>JAJHUQ010000040.1:6275000-6277500 GCA_035773235.1 Eospalax fontanierii | reverse complement strand
CTAACCCTAATGCTAACCCTAAAACGAACCCTAACACTAACCCTAGTACTAACCCTAACCCTAACCCAAACCCTAACACTAACCCTAACCCTAAATCAAACCCTAAACCGAACCCTAACCCTAACCTTAAGCCTAACCCTAACCCTAACTGAAACACTAATCCTAAACCTAACACTAACCCTAATGCTAACCCTAAACCTAATTCAAACTCAATCCCTAACCCTAATCCTAACCCGAACCCAAACCCTAACCCTAACCCTAAACCTAGCCCAAAACATAACCCAAACCGAAACCCTAACACTAACCCTAACGCTAACCCTAAACTGTAACCCTAACACTTACCCTAACCATAACCCAAACCTAAACCCAAACCCTAACCCTAATCCTAACCTTAACCCTAACACTAATCCTAGTCCTAACCATAACCCTAACCCTAACCCTAACCCTGACCCTAACCTTAACCCTTACCCAAACCCAAACTCTAAACCTAACTGTAATCGGAACCCTAACGCTAATCCTAACCCTAACGCTAACCCTAACCATAACCCTAACCCTAACCCTAAACCTAACCAAACCTAAACCCTAACCCAAACCCTAATCCTAACCCTAATCCTAACACTAAACCTAACCGAAAACCTAACCCTAAACCTAATCCTAACCCTAACCCTAACCCTAAAACAAAACCTAACCCTAAACGTAACTTTAACCCAAACCCTAACCCTAACCCAAACCCTACCCTAACCCTAACCCTAATCCTAAAACTAATGCTAACCCTAAACCTAACCCTAACCCTAGTCGTAACCCTAACCCTAACCCAAACCCTAACCCTAACCCTAACCCTAACCCTAAATCAAACCCTAAACCTAACCCTAACCCTAACCTTAACCTAACCCTAACCCTAACTGAAACACTAATCCTAAACCTAACCCTAACCCTAATGCTAAAACTAAACCTAATTCAAACTCAAACCCTAACCCTAATCCTAACCCGAACCCAAACCCTAACCCTAAACCTAAACCAAAATATAACCCAAACCGAAACCCTAACCCTAACCCTAAACCTAACCCTAAACCCTAACCCTAACACTTACCCTAAACATAACCCAAACCTAAACCCAAACCCTAACCCTAATCCTAACCCTAACCCTAACCCTAATCCTAGTCCTAAACCTAACCCTAAACCTAACCGTAACCCTAACCCTAACCTTAACCCTTACGCAAACCCAAACTCTAAACCTAACTCTAATCGAAACCCTAACCCTAACCCTAATTCTAACCCTAACCCTAACCATAACCCTAATCCAACACCTCACCCTAACCCTAACTCTAACCCAAACCCTAACCTAAACCTAACTCTAAACCAAACCCAAACCCTAAACCTAACCCTAACTCTAACCCAAACCTAACTTAACCCTAAACCTAAACCTAACTCAAACCCTCACTCTAACACTAACCCAAACCGTAACCCTAACCCTAACACAAACCATAACCCAAATAATAACCCTAATCCTAACCCTAACACTAACCCTCATTCTTATCCTAACCCTAACCCTAACCCTAACCCTAACCCTAACCCAAACCCAAACCCTAATCTTAACACAAACTCTAACCCTAATCCTAACCCTAACCCTAACCCTAACCCAAACCCTAACCCTACACCCTCACCCTAACCCTAACCCTAACCCTAACCCTAATCCTAACCCTAACCTTAACCATAACCCTAATCCAACACCTCACGCTAAACCTATCTCTAACCTAAACCCTAACCTAAACCTAACTCTAAACCAAAGCCAAACCCTAACCCTAACCCTAACTCTAACCCAAACCCTAACCTAACCCTAAACCTATCGCTAATTCAAACCCTAACTCTAACACTAACCCAAACCCTAACCCTAACCCTAACACAAACAATAACCCAAATAATAACCCTAACCCTAACCCTAACCCTAACCCTAACCTTAACCCTAACCATAATTCTAACCCTAACCCAAACCCTAACCCTAACCCTAACCCTAACCCTAACCCAAACCCAAACCCTAATCTTAACACAAACCCTAACCCTAATCCTTACCCTAACCCTAACCCTAAACCAAACCCTAACCCTAACCCTAATCCTAAACCAAACCCTAATCCTAACCCTAACCCTAATCCTAACCCTAATGCTAACCCTAAACCTAACCCTAACACTAACCCTCGTCCTAACCCTAACCGTAACACTAACCCTAACCCTAACCGTAACCCTAACCCAAACCCTAACCCTAACCCTAACCCTAACCCAAATCCTAACCCTAACCCTAATCCTAACCATAATGCTAACCCTAAACCTAACCCTAACACTAACCCTAGTCCTAACCCTAACCCTAAATCAAACCCTAAACCTAACCCTAACCCTAACCTTAACCCTAACCCTAACCCTAACTGAAACACTAATCCTAAAACTAACCCTAACCTTAATGCTAACCATAAACCTAATTCAAACTCAAACCCTAACCCTAATCCTA
>JAJHUQ010000040.1:6267500-6272500 GCA_035773235.1 Eospalax fontanierii | reverse complement strand
CGCAAAATATAACCCAAACCGAAACCCTAACCCTAACCCTAAACCTAACCCTAAACCCTAACCCTAACACTTACCCTAACCATAACCCAAAACTAAACACAAACCCTAACCCTAATCCTAACCCTAACCCTAACCCTAACCCTAAACCTACCCCTAAACCAAACCCTAATCCTAACCCTAACCCTAACCCTAATCCTAACCCTAATGCTAACCCTAAACCTAACCCTAACACTAACCCTCGTCCTAACCCTAACCCTAACCCTAACCGTAACCCTAACCCAAACCCTAACCCTAACCCTAACCCTAACCCAAATCCTAACCCTAACCCTAATCCTAACCCTAATGCTAACCCTAAACCTAACCCTAACACTAACCCTAGTCCTAACCCTAACCCTAACCCAAACCCTAACACTAACCCTAACCCTAACCCTAACCCTAAATCAAACCCTAAACCTAACCCTAACCCTAACCTTAACCCTAACCCTAACCCTAACTGAAACACTAATCCTAAAACTAACCCTAACCTTAATGCTAACCATAAACCTAATTCAAACTCAAACCCTAACCCTAATCCTAATCCGAACCCAAACCCTAACCCTAACCCTAAATCTAGACCAAAACATAACCCAAAACAAAACCCTAACCCTAACCCTAACCCTAACCTTAAACTGTAACCCTAACACATACCCTAACCATAACCCAAACCTAAACCCAAACCCTAACCCTAACCCTAACCCTAACCCTAACCCAAACCCGAACCCTAACCCTAACCCTAACCCAAACCCTAACCCTAACCCTAACCCGAAGCCTAACCCAAACCCTAACCCTAACCCTAATCCTAACCCTAATGCTAACCCTAAACCTAACCCAAACACTAAAGCTAGTCCTAACCCTAACCCTAACCCAAACCCTAACACTAACCCTAACCCTAACCCTAACCCTAAATCAAACCCTAAACCTAACCCTAAACCTAACCCGAACCCAAACTCTAACCCTAACCCTAACCCTAACTGAAACACTAATCCTAAACCTAACCCGAAACCTAATGTTAATCCTAAACCTAATTCAAACTCAAAGCCTAACCCTAATCCTAACCCGAACTCAAACCCTAACCCTAACCCTAAACCTAACCCAAAACATAACCCAAACCGAAACCCTAACCTTAACCCTAACCCTAACCCTAACCCAAATCGTAACGCTAACCCTAATCCTAACCCTAAAGCTAACCCTAAACCTAACCCTAACACTAACCCTAGTCCTAACCCTAACCCTAACCCAAACCCTAACACTAACCCTAACCCTACCCTAACCCTAAATCAAACCCTAAACCTAACCCTAACCCTAAACTTAACCCTAACCCTAACCCTAACTGAAACACTAATCCTAAAACTAACCCTAACCTTAATGCTAACCATAAACCTAATTCAAACTCAAACCCTAACCCTAATCCTAATCCGAACCAGAACCCTAACTCTGACCCTAAATCTAGCCCAAAACATTACCCAAACCAAAACCCTAACCCTAACAGTAACCCTAACCCTAAACTATAACCCTAACACTTACCCTAACCATAACCCAAACCTAAACCCAAACCCTAACCCTAACCCTAACACTAACCCTAACCAAAACCCGAACCCTAACCCTAACCCTAACCCAAACCCTAACCCTAACCCTAACCCTAATCCTAACCCAAATCCTAAACCTAACCCTAATCCTAACCCTGATGCTAACCCTAAACCTAACCCAAACACTAACCCTAGTCCTAACCCTAACCCTAACCCAATCCCTAACACTAACCCTAACGCTAACCCTAACCCTAAAACAAACCCTAAACCTAACCCTAAACCTAACCCGAACACAAACTCTAACCCTAACCCTAACCCTAACTTAAACACTAATCCTAAACCTAACCCGAAACCTAATGCTAATCCTAAACCTAATTCAAACTCAAACCCTAACCGTAATCCTAACCCGAACTCAAACCCTAACCCTAACCCTAAACCTAACCCAAAACAGAACCCAAACCGAAACCCTAACCCTAACCCTAACCCTAACCCTAAACCCCAACCCTAACACCTACCCCAATCACAACCCAAACCTAAACGCCAACCCTAACCCTAATCCCAACACTAACCCTAACCCTAATCCTAGTCCTAACCCTAACCCTAACCCTAACCCTAACCCTAACCTTAACCCTTACCCAAACCCAAACTCTAAACCAAACTCTAATCGGAATCCTAATCCTAACCCTAATCCTAACCCTATACCTAACCATAAGCCTAATTAAACACCTCACGCTAACCCTATCTCTAACCTAAACCCTAACCTAAACCTAACTCTAAACCAAACCCAAACCCTAACCCTAACCCTAACTCTAACGCAAACCCTAACCTAACCCTAAACCTATCCCTAATTCAAACCCTAACTCTAACACTAACCCAAACCCTAACCCTAACGCTAACACAAACCATAACCCAAATAATAACCCTAACCCTACCCCTAATCCTAAACCTAACCTTAAACCTAACCATAATTCTAACCCTAACCCGAACCCTAACCCCAACCCAAACCCTAACCCTAACCCTAACCCAAACCCAAACCCTAATCTTAACACAAACCCTAACCCAAATAATAACCCTAACCCTAACCCTAACCCAAACCCAAACCCTAATCTTAACACAAACCCTAACCCTAATCCTAACCCTAACCCTAACCCTAACCCTAACACAAATCCAAACCCTAATTTTAACACAAAACCTAACCATAATCCTAACTCCAACCCTAAACCTAACCCAAACCCTAACCCTAACCCTAACCCTAAACCTAACCCTAACATAAACCCTAACCCTAACCCTAACCCTAACCCTAACCCTAACCCTAAACCTAACCCTAAATCTAAATCTAACCCTAATGCTAACCCTAAACCTAACCCTAACACTAACACTAGTCCTTACCCTAACCCTAAACCAAAACCTAACACTAAACCTAACCCTAACCCTAACCCTAAATCAAACCCTAAACCTAAACCTAACCCTAACCTTAACATAACCCTAACCCTAACTGAAACACTAATCCTAAACCTAACCCTAACCCTAATGCTAACCCTAAGCCTAATTCAAACTCAAACCCTAACCCTAATCCTAACCCGAACCCAAACCCTAAACCTAACCCTAAACCTAACGCAAAATATAACCCAAACCGAAACCCTAACCCTAACCCTAAACCTAACCCTAAACCCTAACCCTAACACTTACCCTAACCATAACCCAAACCTAAACACAAACCCTAACCCTAATCCTAACCCTAACCCTAACCCTAACCCTAAACCTACCCCTAAACCAAACCCTAATCCTAACCCTAACCCTAACCCTAATCCTAACCCTAATGCTAACCCTAAACCTAACCCTAACACTAACCCTCGTCCTAACCCTAACCCTAACCCTAACCGTAACCCTAACCCAAACCCTAACCCTAACCCTAACCCTAACCCAAATCCTAACCCTAACCCTAATCCTAACCCTAATGCTAACCCTAAACCTAACCCTAACACTAACCCTAGTCCTAACCCTAACCCTAACCCAAACCCTAACACTAACCCTAACCCTAACCCTAACCCTAAATCAAACCCTAAACCTAACCCTAACCCTAACCTTAACCCTAACCCTAACCCTAACTGAAACACTAATCCTAAAACTAACCCTAACCTTAATGCTAACCATAAACCTAATTCAAACTCAAACCCTAACCCTAATCCTAATCCGAACCCAAACCCTAACCCTAACCCTAAATCTAGACCAAAACATAACCCAAAACAAAACCCTAACCCTAACCCTAACCCTAACCTTAAACTGTAACCCTAACACATACCCTAACCATAACCCAAACCTAAACCCAAACCCTAACCCTAACCCTAACCCTAACCCTAACCCAAACCCGAACCCTAACCCTAACCCTAACCCAAACCCTAACCCTAACCCTAACCCGAAGCCTAACCCAAACCCTAACCCTAACCCTAATCCTAACCCTAATGCTAACCCTAAACCTAACCCAAACACTAAAGCTAGTCCTAACCCTAACCCTAACCCAAACCCTAACACTAACCCTAACCCTAACCCTAACCCTAAATCAAACCCTAAACCTAACCCTAAACCTAACCCGAACCCAAACTCTAACCCTAACCCTAACCCTAACTGAAACACTAATCCTAAACCTAACCCGAAACCTAATGTTAATCCTAAGCCTAATTCAAACTCAAAGCCTAACCCTAATCCTAACCCGAACTCAAACCCTAACCCTAACCCTAAACCTAACCCAAAACATAACCCAAACCGAAACCCTAACCTTAACCCTAACCCTAACGCTAACCCAAATCGTAACCCTAACCCTAATCCTAACCCTAAAGCTAACCCTAAACCTAACCCTAACACTAACCCTAGTCCTAACCCTAACCCTAACCCAAACCCTAACACTAACCCTAACCCTGCCCTAACCCTAAGGCAAGCCCTAGACCTAGCCCTAGCCCTAACCTTAACCCTAGCCCTAACCCTAACTGTAACACTAAGCCTAAAACTAACCCTAACCTTAATGCTAACCATAAACCTAATTCAAACTCAAACCCTAACCCTAATCCTAATCCGAACCAGAACCCTAACTCTGACCCTAAATCTAGCCCAAAACATTACCCAAACCAAAACCCTAACCCTAACAGTGACCCTAACCCTAAACTATAACCCTAACACTTACCCTAACCATAACCCAAACCTAAACCCAAACCCTAACCCTAACCCTAACACTAACCCTAACCCAAACCCGAACCCTAACCCTAACCCTAACCCAAACCCTAACCCTAACCCTAACCCTAATCCTAACCCAAATCCTAAACCTAACCCTAATCCTAACCCTGATGCTAACCCTAAACCTAACCCAAACACTAACCCTAGTCCTAACCCTAACCCTAACCCAATCCCTAACACTAACCCTAACGCTAACCCTAACCCTAA
>JAJHUQ010000040.1:6260000-6262500 GCA_035773235.1 Eospalax fontanierii | reverse complement strand
CTGACCCTAAATCTAGCCCAAAACATTACCCAAACCAAAACCCTAACCCTAACAGTAACCCTAACCCTAAACTATAACCCTAACACTTACCCTAACCATAACCCAAACCTAAACCCAAACCCTAACCCTAACCCTAACACTAACCCTAACCAAAACCCGAACCCTAACCCTAACCCTAACCCAAACCCTAACCCTAACCCTAACCCTAATCCTAACCCAAATCCTAAACCTAACCCTAATCCTAACCCTGATGCTAACCCTAAACCTAACCCAAACACTAATCCTAGTCCTAACCCTAACCCTAACCCAATCCCTAACACTAACCCTAACGCTAACCCTAACCCTAAATCAAACCCTAAACCTAACCCTAAACCTAACCCGAACACAAACTCTAACCCTAACCCTAACCCTAACTTAAACACTAATCCTAAACCTAACCCGAAACCTAATGCTAATCCTAAACCTAATTCAAACTCAAACCCTAACCGTAATCCTAACCCGAACTCAAACCCTAACCCTAACCCTAAACCTAACCCAAAACAGAACCCAAACCGAAACCCTAACCCTAACCCTAACCCTAACCCTAAACCCTAACCCTAACACTTACCCTAATCATAACCCAAACCTAAACGCAAACCCTAACCCTAATCCCAACACTAACCCTAACCCTAATCCTAGTCCTAACCCTAACCCTAACCCTAACCCTAACCCTAACCTTAACCCTTACCCAAACCCAAACTCTAAACCAAACTCTAATCGGAATCCTAATCCTAACCCTAATCCTAACCCTATACCTAACCATAAGCCTAATTAAACACCTCACGCTAACCCTATCTCTAACCTAAACCCTAACCTAAACCTAACTCTAAACCAAACCCAAACCCTAACCCTAACCCTAACTCTAACGCAAACCCTAACCTAACCCTAAACCTATCCCTAATTCAAACCCTAACTCTAACACTAACCCAAACCCTAACCCTAACGCTAACACAAACCATAACCCAAATAATAACCCTAACCCTACCCCTAATCCTAAACCTAACCTTAAACCTAACCATAATTCTAACCCTAACCCGAACCCTAACCCCAACCCAAACCCTAACCCTAACCCTAACCCAAACCCAAACCCTAATCTTAACACAAACCCTAACCCAAATAATAACCCTAACCCTAACCCTAACCCAAACCCAAACCCTAATCTTAACACAAACCCTAACCCTAATCCTAACCCTAACCCTAACCCTAACCCTAACACAAATCCAAACCCTAATTTTAACACAAAACCTAACCATAATCCTAACTCCAACCCTAAACCTAACCCAAACCCTAACCCTAACCCTAACCCTAAACCTAACCCTAACATAAACCCTAACCCTAACCCTAACCCTAACCCTAACCCTAACCCTAAACCTAACCCTAAATCTAAATCTAACCCTAATGCTAACCCTAAACCTAACCCTAACACTAACACTAGTCCTAACCCTAACCCTAAACCAAAACCTAACACTAAACCTAACCCTAACCCTAACCCTAAATCAAACCCTAAACCTAAACCTAACCCTAACCTTAACATAACCCTAACCCTAACTGAAACACTAATCCTAAACCTAACCCTAACCCTAATGCTAACCCTAAACCTAATTCAAACTCAAACCCTAACCCTAATCCTAACCCGAACCCAAACCCTAAACCTAACCCTAAACCTAACGCAAAATATAACCCAAACCGAAACCCTAACCCTAACCCTAAACCTAACCCTAAACCCTAACCCTAACACTTACCCTAACCATAACCCAAACCTAAACACAAACCCTAACCCTAATCCTAACCCTAACCCTAACCCTAACCCTAAACCTACCCCTAAACCAAACCCTAATCCTAACCCTAACCCTAACCCTAATCCTAACCCTAATGCTAACCCTAAACCTAACCCTAACACTAACCCTCGTCCTAACCCTAACCCTAACCCTAACCGTAACCCTAACCCAAACCCTAACCCTAACCCTAACCCTAACCCAAATCCTAACCCTAACCCTAATCCTAACCCTACTGCTAACCCTAAACCTAACCCTAACACTAACCCTAGTCCTAACCCTAACCCTAACCCAAACCCTAACACTAACCCTAACCCTAACCCTAACCCTAAATCAAACCCTAAACCTAACCCTAACCCTAACCTTAACCCTAACCCTAACCCTAACTGAAACACTAATCCTAAAACTAACCCTAACCTTAATGCTAACCATAAACCTAATTCAAACTCAAACCCTAACCCTAATCCTAATCCGAACCCAAACCCTAACCCTAACCCTAAATCTAGACCAAAACATAACCCAAAACAAAACCCTAACCCTAACCCTAACCCTAACCTTAAACTGTAACCCTAACACATACCCTAACCATAACCCAAACCTAAACCCAAACCCTAACCCTAACCCTAACCCTAACCCTAACCCAAACCCGAACCCTAACCCTAACCCTAACCCAAACCCTAACCCTA
>JAJHUQ010000040.1:6242500-6245000 GCA_035773235.1 Eospalax fontanierii | reverse complement strand
AACCCTAACCCTAATGCTAACCCTAAACCTAATTCAAACTCAAACCCTAACCCTAATCCTAACCCGAACCCAAACACTAACCCTAACCCTAAACCTAGCCCAAAACATAAACCAAACAGAAACCCTAACCCTAACCCTAACCCTAAACTGTAACCCTAACACTTACCCTAACCATAACCCAAAACTAAACCCAAACCCTAACCCTAATCCTAACCCTAACCCTAACCCTAATCCTAGTCCTAAACCTAACCCTAACCCTAACCGTAACCCTAACCCTAACCTTAACCCTTACCCAAACCCAAACTCTAAATCTAACTCTAATCGAAACCCTAACCCTAACCCTAATTCTAACCCTAACCCTAACCATAACCCTAATCCAACACCTCACCCTAACCCTAACTCTAACCCAAACCCTAACCTAAACCTAACTCTAAACCAAACCCAAACCCTCAACCTAAACCTAACTCTAACCCAAACCCTAACCTAACCCTAAACCTAACCCTAATCCTAACCCTAACCCTAACCCTAATCCTAGTCCTAAACCTAACCCTAACCCTAACCGTAACCCTAACCCTAACCTTAAACCTTACCCAAACCCAAACTCTAAACCTAACTCTAATCGAAACCCTAACCCTAACCCTAATTCTAACCCTAACCCTAACCATAACCCTAATCCAACACCTCACCCTAACCCTAACTCTAACCCAAACCCTAAACTAAACCTAACTCTAAACCAAACCCAAACCCTAAACCTAAACCTAACTCTAACCCAAACCCTAACCTAACCCTAAACCTAACCCTAACTCAAACCCTCACTCTAACACTAACCCAAACCGTAACCCTAACCCTAACACAAACCATAACCCAAATAATAACCCTAATCCTAGCCCTAACACTAACCCTCATCCTTATCCTAACCCTAACCCTAACCCTAACCCTAACCCTAATTCTAACCCTAACCCTAACCCTAACCCTAAACCTAACCCTAACCCAAACCCAAACCCTAATCTTAACACAAACCCTAACCCTAATCCTAACCCTAACCCTAACCCTAACCCAAACCCTAACCCTAACCCTAACCCTAACCCAAACCATAACCCTAACCCTAACCCTAACCCTAACCCTAACCCTAACCCAAACCCTAACCCTAACCCTCATCCTAACCCTAATCCTAACCCTAAACCTAACCCTAACACTAACGCTAGTCCTAACCCTAACCCTTCACAAAACCTTACACTAACCCTAAGCCTAGCCCTAACCCTAAATCAAACCCTAACCCTAACCCTAACCCGAACCCAAACCCAAACCCTAACACTAACCCTAACCCTAACTGAAATACTTTTCCTAAACCTAACCCTAACCCTAATGCTAACCCTAAACCTAATTCAAACTCAAACCCTAACCCTAATCCTAACCCTAAACCTAACCTTAACCCTTACCCAAACCCAAACTCTAAACATAACTCTAATCGGAACCCTAACCCTAACCCTAACCCTAATCCTAACCCTAACCCTAACCATAACCCTAATCCAAAACCTCACCCTAACCCTAACTCTAACCCAAAGCCTAACCTAACCCTAACTCTAAACCAAACCCAAACCGTAACCCTAACCCTAACTCTAACCCAAACCCTAACCTAACCATAAACCTAACCCTAACTCAAACCCTAACTCTAACACTAACCCAAACCCTAACCCTAACACTAACCCAAACCATAACCCAAATAATAACCCTAATCCTAACCCTAACCTTAACCCTCATCCTTATCCTAACCCTAACCCTAACCCTAATTCTAAACCTAACCCTAACCCTAACCCTAACCCTAACACAAATCCAAACCCTAATTTTAACACAAACCCAAACCCTAATCCTAACTCCAACCCTAAACCTAACCCAAACCCTAAACCTAACCCTAACCCCAAACCGAACCCTCACCCAAACCCTAACCCTAACCCTAACGCTAACCCTAACCCTAAACCAAACCCTAACCCTAAACCTAAATCTAACCCTAATGCTAACGCTAAACCTAACCCTAACACTAACCCTAGTCCTAACCCTAACCCTAAACCAAAACCTAACACTAACCCTAACCCTAACCCTAACCCTAAATCAAACCCTAAACCTAACCCTAACCCTAACCTTAACATAACCCTAACCCTAACTGAAACACTAATCCTAAACCTAACCCTAACCCTAATGCTAACCCTAAACCTATTTCAAACTCAAACCCTAAGCCTAATCCTAACCCGAACCCAAACCCTAAACCTAACCCTAAACCTAACGCAAAATATAACCCAAACCGAAACCCTAACCCTAAGCCTAAACCTAACCCTAAACCCTAACCCTAACACTTACCTTAACCATAACCCAAACCTAAACACAAACCCTAACCCTAATCCTAACCCTAACCCTAACCCTAACCCTAACCCTAACCCTAACCCTAAACCAAACCCTAATTTTAACACAAACCCTAACCCTAATCCTAACCCTAACCGTAACC
>JAJHUQ010000040.1:6235000-6237500 GCA_035773235.1 Eospalax fontanierii | reverse complement strand
ATAACCCTAATCCAACACCTCACCCTAACCCTAACTCTAACCCAAACCCTAAACTAAACCTAACTCTAAACCAAACCCAAACCCTAAACCTAAACCTAACTCTAACCCAAACCCTAACCTAACCCTAAACCTAACCCTAACTCAAACCCTCACTCTAACACTAACCCAAACCGTAACCCTAACCCTAACACAAACCATAACCCAAATAATAACCCTAATCCTAGCCCTAACACTAACCCTCATCCTTATCCTAACCCTAACCCTAACCCTAACCCTAACCCTAATTCTAACCCTAACCCTAACCCTAAACCTAAACCTAACCCTAACCCAAACCCAAACCCTAATCTTAACACAAACACTAACCCTAATCCTAACCCTAACCCTAACCCTAACCCAAACCCTAACCCTAACCCTAACCCTAACCCAAACCCTAACCCTAACCCTAACCCTAACCCTAACCCTCACCCTAACCCAAACCCTAACCCTAACCCTCATCCTAACCCTAATCCTAACCCTAAACCTAACCCTAACACTAACCCTAGTCCTAACCCTAACCCTTCCCAAAACCTTACACTAACCCTAAGCCTAGCCCTAACCCTAAATCAAACCCTAACCCTAACCCTAACCCGAACCCAAACCCAAACCCTAACACTAACCCTAACCCTAACTGAAATACTTTTCCTAAACCTAACCCTAACACCAAGGCTAACCCTAAACCTAATTCAAACTCAAACCCTAACCCTAATCCTAACCCTAAACCTAACCTTAACCCTTACCCAAACCCAAACTCTAAACATAACTCTAATCGGAACCCTAACCCTAACCCTAATCCTAACCCTAACCCTAACCATAACCCTAATCCAAAACCTCACCCTAACCCTAACTCTAACCCAAAGCCTAACCTAACCCTAACTCTAAACCAAACCCAAACCGTAACCCTAACCCTAACTCTAACCCAAACCCTAACCTAACCATAAACCTAACCCTAACTCAAACCCTAACTCTAACACTAACCCAAACCCTAACCCTAACACTAACCCAAACCATAACCCAAATAATAACCCTAATCCTAACCCTAACCTTAACCCTCATCCTTATCCTAACCCTAACCCTAACCCTAATTCTAAACCTAACCCTAACCCTAACCCTAACCCTAACACAAGTCCAAACCCTAATTTTAACACAAACCCAAACCCTAATCCTAACTCCAACCCTAAAACTAACCCAAACCCTAAACCTAACCCTAACCCTAAACCGAACCCTAACCCAAACCCTAACCCTAACCCTAACCCTAACCCTAACCCTAAACCAAACCCTAACCCTAAACCTAAATCTAACCCTAATGCTAACCCTAAACCTAACCCTAACACTAACCCTAGTCCTAACCCTAACCCTAAACCAAAACCTAACACTAACCCTAACCCTAACCCTAACCCTAAATCAAACCCTAAACCTAACCCTAACCCTAACCTTAACATAACCCTAACCCTATCTGAAACTCTATTCCTAAACCTATCCCTAACCCTAATGCTAACCCTCAACCTATATCTAACTCAAACCCTAAGCCTAATCCTAACCCGAACCCAAACCCTAAACCTAACCCTAAACCTAACGCAAAATATAACCCAAACCGAAACCCTAACCCTAAGCCTAAACCTAACCCTAAACCCTAACCCTAACACTTACCTTAACCATAACCCAAACCTAAACACAAACCCTAACCCTAATCCTAACCCTAACCCTAACCCTAACCCTAACCCTAACCCTAAACCAAACCCTAATCTTAACACAAACCCTAACCCTAATCCTAACCCTAACCGTAACCCTAACTCAAACGTTAACCCTAACCCTAACTCTAACCCAAACCCTAACCCTAACCCTAACCCTAACCCAAACCCTAACACTAACCCTAACACTAACCCTAACCCTAAATCAAACCCTAAACCTAATCCTAAACCTAACCCGAACCCAAACACTAACCCTAACCCTAACCCTAACCCAAACCCTAACACTAACCCTAACACTAACCCTAACCCTAAATCAAACCCTAAACCTAATCCTAAAACTAACCCGAACCCTAATGCTAACCCTAAACCTAATTCAAACTCAATACCTAACCCTAATCCTAACCCGAACCCAAACCCTAACCCTAACCCTAAACCTAACCCAAAACATAACCGAAACAGAAACCTTAACCCTATCCCTAACCCTAACCCTAAACCCTAACCCTAACACTTACCCTAATCATAACCCAAACCTAAACCCAAACCCTAACCCTAATCCTAACCCTAACCCTAACCCTAATCCTAGTCCTAACCCTAACCCTAACCCTAACCCTAACCCTAACCCTAACCCTAACCTTAACCCTTACCCAAACCCAAACTCTAAACCAAACTCTAATCGGAACCCTAACCCTAACCCTAATCCTAACCCTAACCTTAACCATAACCCTAATCCAACACCTCACGCTAACCCTATCTCTAACCTAAACCCTAACCTA
>JAJHUQ010000040.1:6222500-6230000 GCA_035773235.1 Eospalax fontanierii | reverse complement strand
TAACCCGAACCCAAACCCTAACCCTAACCCTAAACCTAAACCAAAATATAACCCAAACTGAAACCCTAACCCTAACCGTAATCCTAACCTTAAACCCTAACCCTAACACTTACCCTAACCATAACTCAAACCTAAACCCAAACCCTAACCCTAATCCTAACCCTAACCCTAACCCTAATCCTAGTCCTAAACCTAACCCTAACCCTAACCGTAACCCTAACCCTAACCTTAACCCTTACCCAAACCCAAACTCTAAACCTAACTCTAATCGAAACCCTAATCCTAACCCTAACCCTAACCCTAACCCTAACCCTAACCCAAACCCTTACCCTAACCCTAATCTTAACTATAATGCTAACCCTAAACCTAACCCTAACACTAACCCTAGTCCTAACCCTAACCCTAACCCAAACCCTAACCCTAACCCTAACCTTAACCCTAACCCTAACCCTAACTGAAACACTAATCCTAAACCTAACCCTAACCTTAATGCTAACCATAAACCTAATTCAAACTGAAACCCTAACCCTAATCCTAATCCGAAAACAAACCCTAACCCTAACCCTAAATCTAGCCCAAAACATAACCCAAACCAAAACCCTAACCCTAACCCTAACCCTAACCCTAAACTGTAACCCTAACACTTACCCTAACCATAACCCAAACCTAAACCCAAACCCTAACCCTAACCCTAAAACCTAACCCTAACCCTAACCCTAACCCTAACTAAAACCCTAACACTAACCCAACCCGAACACAAGCCCTAACCCTAACCCGAGACAAAACCGAAAACCTAGACCTAACCGTAATCTTAAACCAAACCCTAACCCTAACACTAACCCTAACCCTAATCCTAACCCTAACCCTAACCCTAACCCAAACCCGAACCCTAACCCTAACCCTAACCCAAACCCTAACCCTAACGCTAACCCTAAGCCTAACCCAAACCCTAATCCTAACCCTAATCCTAACCCTAATGCTAACCCTAAACCTAACCCAAACACTAACCCTAGTCCTAACCCTAACCCTAACCCAAACCCTAACACTAACCCTAACCCTAACCCTAACCCTAAATCAAACCCTAAACCTAACCCTAAACCTATACCGAACCCAAACTCTAACCCTAACCCTAACCCTAACTGAAACACTAATACTAAACCTAACCTGAACCCTAATGCTAACCCTAAACCTAATTCAAACTCAAACCCTAACGCTAATCCTTACCCGAACTCAAACCCTAACCCCAACCCTAAACCTAACCCAAAACATAACCCAAACCGAAACCCTAACCCTACCCCTAACCCTAACCCTAACCCTAACCCTAAACCCTAACCCTAACACTTACCCTAATCATGACCCAAAAATAAACCCAAACCCTAACCCTAATCCTAACCCTAATCCGAGTCCTAATCCTAACCCTAACTCTAACCCTAACCCTAACCCTAACCTTAACCCTTACCCAAACCCAAACTCTAAACCAAACTCTAATTGGAACCCTAATCCTAAGCCTAATCCTAACCCTAACCCTAACCATAACCCTAATCCAACACCTCACGCTAACCCTATCTCTAACCTAAACCTAACTCTAAACCAAACCCAAACCCTAACCCTAACCCTAACTCTAACGCAAACCCTAACCTAACCCTAAACCTATCCCTAATTCAAACCCTAACTCTAACACTAACCCAAAATCTAACCCTAACCCTAACACAAACCATAACCCAAATAATAACCCTAACCCTACCCCTAACCCTAAACCTAACCTTAACCCTAACCATAATTCTAACCCTAACCCGAACCCAAACCCTAACCCTAACCCTAACCCTAACCCTAACACAAACCCAAACCCTAATCTTAACACAAACCCTAACCCTAATCCTAACCCTAACCCTAACCCTAACCCAAACCCTAACCCTAACCCTAACCCTAACCCAAACCCTAACCCTAACCCTAATCCTAACCCTAATGCTAACCCTAAACCTAACCCTAACACTAACCCTCGTCCTAACCCTAACCCTAACCCTAACCCTAATCCTAACCGTAACCCTAACCCAAACCCTAACCCTAACCCTAACCCTAAACCTAACCCAAACCCTAACCCTAACCCTAAACTTAACCCTAATGCTAACCCTAAACCTAACCCTAACACTAACCCTAGTACTAACCCTAACCCTAACCCAAACCCTAACACTAACCCTAACCCTAACCCTAACTGAAACACTAATCCTAAACCTAACCCTAACCCTAATGCTAACCCTAAACCTAATTCAAACTCAAACCCTAACCCTAATCCTAACCCGAACCCAAACACTAACCCTAACCCTAAACCTAGCCCAAAACATAAACCAAACAGAAACCCTAACCCTAACCCTAACCCTAAACTGTAACCCTAACACTTACCTTAACCATAACCCAATACTAAACCCAAACCCTAACCCGAACCCTAACCTTAACCCTTACCCAAACCCAAACTCTAAACCTAACTCTAATCGGAACCCTAACCCTAACCCTAACCCTAACCCTAACGCTAACCCTAAACATAACCCTAACCCTAACTGAAAAACTAAACCTAACCATAACCCTAACCCCAACCCTAAACCTAACCAAACCTAAACCCTAACCCAAACCCTAATCCTAACCCTAATCCAAACACTAAACTTAACCGAAAACCTAAACCCTAAACCTAATCCTAACCCGAACCCAAACCCTAACCCTAACCCTAAACCTAAACCCAAATATAACCCAAACCGAAACCCTAACCCTAACCGTAAACCTAACCTTAAACCCTAACCCTAACACTTACCCTAACCATAACCCAAACCTAAACCCAAACCCTAACCCTAATCCTAACCCTAACCCTAACCCTAATCCTAGTCCTAAACCTAACCCTAACCCTAACTGTAACCCTAACCCTAACCTTAACCCTTACCCAAACCCAAACTCTAAACCTAACTGTAATCGAAACCCTAACCCTAACCCTAATTCTAACCCTAACCCTAACCATAACCCTAATCCAACACCTCACCCTAACCCTAACTCTAACCCAAACCATAACCTAAACTTCACTCTAAACCAAACCCAAACCCTCAACCTAAACCTAACTCTAACCCAAACCCTAACCTAACCCTAAACCTAACCCTAATCCTAACCCTAACCCTAACCCTAATCCTAGTCCTAAACCTAACCCTAACCCTAACCGTAACCCTAACCCTAACCTTAAACCTTACCCAAACCCAAACTCTAAACCTAACTCTAATCGAAACCCTAACCCTAACCCTAATTCTAACCCTAACCCTAACCATAACCCTAATCCAACACCTCACCCTAACCCTAACTCTAACCCAAACCCTAACCTAAACCTAACTCTAAACCAAACCCAAACCCTAAACCTAAACCTAACTCTAACCCAAACCCTAACCTAACCCTAAACCTAACCCTAACTCAAACCCTCACTCTAACACTAACCCAAACCGTAACCCTAACCCTAACACAAACCATAACCCAAATAATAACCCTAATCCTAGCCCTAACACTAACCCTCATCCTTATCCTAACCCTAACCCTAACCCTAACCCTAACCCTAATTCTAACCCTTACCCTTACCCTAAACCTAAACCTAACCCTAACCCAAACCCAAACCCTAAGCTTTACACAAACCCTAACCCTATTCCTTACCCTAACCCTAACCCTAACCCAAACCCTAACCCTAACCCTAACACTAACCCAAACCCTAACCCTAACCCTAACCCTAACCCTAAACCTAACCCTAACCCAAACCCTAACCCTAACCCTCATCCTAACCCTAATCCTAACCCTAAACCTAACCCTAACACTAACCCTAGTCCTAACCCTAACCCTTCCCAAAACCTTACACTAACCCTAAGCCTAGCCCTAACCCTAAATCAAACCCTAACCCTAACCCTAACCCGAACCCGAACCCAAACCCTAACACTAACCCTAACCCTAACTGAAATACTTTTCCTAAACCTAACCCTAACCCTAATGCTAACCCTAAACCTAATTCAAACTCAAACCCTAACCCTAATCCTAACCCTAAACCTAACCTTAACCCTTACCCAAACCCAAACTCTAAACATAACTCTAATCGGAACCCTAACCCTAACCCTAATCCTAACCCTAACCCTAACCATAACCCTAATCCAACACCTCAGCCTAACCCTAACTCTAACCCAAAGCCTAACCTAACCCTAACTCTAAACCAAACCCAAACCGTAACCCTAACCCTAACTCTAACCCAAACCCTAACCTAACCATAAACCTAACCCTAACTCAAACCCTAACTCTAACACTAACCCAAACCCTAACCCTAACACTAACCCAAACCATAACCCAAATAATAACCCTAATCCTAACCCTAACCTTAACCCTCATCCTTATCCTAACCCTAACCCTAACCCTAATTCTAAACCTAACCCTAACCCTAACCCTAACCCTAACACAAATCCAAACCCTAATTTTAACACAAACCCAAACCCTAATCCTAACTCCAACCCTAAACCTAACCCAAACCCTAAACCTAACCCTAACCCTAAACCGAACCCTAACCCAAACCCTAACCCTAACCCTAACCCTAACCCTAAACCAAACCCTAACCCTAAACCTAAATCTAACCCTAATGCTAACCCTAAACCTAACCCTAACACTAACCCTAGTCCTAACCCTAACCCTAAACCAAAACCTAACACTAACCCTAACCCTAACCCTAACCCTAAATCAAACCCTAAACCTAACCCTAACCCTAACCTTAACATAACCCTAACCCTAACTGAAACACTAATCCTAAACCTAACCCTAACCCTAATGCTAACCCTAAACCTATTTCAAACTCAAACCCTAAGCCTAATCCTAACCGGAACCCAAACCCTAAACCTAACCCTAAACCTAACGCAAAATATAACCCAAACCGAAACCCTAACCCTAAGCCTAAACCTAACCCTAAACCCTAACCCTAACACTTACCTTAACCATAACCCAAACCTAAACACAAACCCTAACCCTAATCCTAACCCTAACCCTAACCCTAACCCTAACCCTAACCCTAACCCTAAACCAAACCCTAATCTTAACACAAACCCTAACCCTAATCCTAACCCTAACCGTAACCCTAACTCAAACGTTAACCCTAACCCTAACTCTAACCCAAACCCTAACCCTAACCCTAACCCTAACCCAAACCCTAACACTAACCCTAAAACTAACTCTAACCCTAAATCAAACCCTAAACCTAATCCTAAACCTAACCCGAACCCAAACACTAACCCTAACCCTAACCCTAACCCAAACCCTAACACTAACCCTAACACTAACCCTAACCCTAAATCAAACCCTAAACCTAATCCTAAAACTAACCCGAACCCTAATGCTAACCCTAAACCTAATTCAAACTCAATACCTAACCCTAATCCTAACCCGAACCCAAACCCTAACCCTAACCCTAAACCTAACCCAAAACATAACCGAAACAGAAACCTTAACCCTATCCCTAACCCTAATCCTAAACCCTAACCCTAACATTTACCCTAATCATAACCCAAACCTAAACCCAAACCCTAACCCTAATCCTAACCCTAACCCTAACCCTAATCCTAGTCCTAACCCTAACCCTAACCCTAACCCTAACCCTAACCCTAACCTTAACCCTTACCCAAACCCAGACTCTAAACCAACCTCTAACCGGAACCCTAACCCTAACCCTAATCCTAACCCTAACCTTAACAATAAGCCTAATCCAACACCTCACGCTAACCCTATCTCTAACCTAAACCCTAACCTAAACCTAACTCTAAACCAAACCCAATCCCTAACCCTAACCCTAACTCTAACCCAAACCCTAACCTAACCCTAAACCTATCACTAATTCAAACCCTAACTCTAACAATAACCCAAACCCTAACCCTAACCCTAACACAAACCATAACCCAAATAATAACCCTAACCCTAACCCTAACCCTAACCTTAACCCTAACCATAATTCTAACCCTAACCCGAACCCTAAACCTAACCCTAACCCTAACCTTAACCCAAACCCAAACCCTAATCTTAACACAAACCCTAACCCTAATCCTTACCCTAACCCTAACCCTAACCCAAACCCTAACCCTAACCCTAATCCTAACCCAAACCCTAATCCTAACCCTAACCCTAACCCTAATCCTAACCCTAATGCTAACCCTAAACCTAACCCTAACACTAACCCTCGTCCTAACCCTAACACTAAACCTAACCCTAACCCTAACCCTAACCGTAACCCTAACCCAAACCCTAACCCTACCCCTAACCCTAACCCTAACCCAAATCCTAACTCTAACCCTAATCCTAACCCTAATGCTAACCCTAAACCTAACCCTAACACTAACCATAGTCCTAACCCAAACCCTAACCCAAACCCTAACACTAACCCTAACCCTAACCCTAACCCTAAATCAAACCCTAAACCTAACCCTAACCCTAACCTTAACCCTAACCCTAACCCTAACTGAAACACTAATCCTAAACTTAACCCTAACCTTAATGCTAACCATAAACCTAATTCAAACTCAAACCCTAACCCTAATCCTAATCCGAACCCAAACCCTAACCCTAACCCTAAATCTAGCCCAAAACATAACCCAAACCAAAACCCTAACCCTAACCCTAAACTGTAACCCTAACACTTACCCTAACCATAACCCAAACCTAAACCCAAACCCTAACCCTAACCCTAACCCTAACCCTAACCCAAAACCGAACCCTAACCCTAACCCTAAACCAAACCCTAACCCTAACCCTAACCCTAAGCCTAACCCAAACCCTAACCCTAACCCTAATCCTAACCCTTATGCTATCCCTAAACCTAACCCAAACACTAACCCTAGTCCTAACCCTAACCCTAACCCATACCCAAACACTAACCCTAACCCTAACCCTAACCCTAAATCAAACCCTAAACCTAACCCTAAACCTTACCCGAACCCAAAATCTAACCCTAACCCTAACCCTAACTGAAACACTAATCCTAAACCTAACCCGAACCTTAATGCTAATCCTAAACCTAATTCAAACTCAAACCCTAACCCTAATCCTAACCCGAACTCAAACCCTAACCCTAACCCTAAACCTAACCCAAAACATAACCCAAACCGAAACCCTAACCCTAACCCTAACCCTAACCCTAAACCCTAACCCTAACACTTACCCTAATCATAACCCAAACCTAAACCCAAACCCTAAACCTAATCCTAACCCTAACCCTAACCCTAATCCTAGTCCTAACCCTAACCCTAACCCTAACCCTAACCCTAACCCTAACCTTTACCCTTACCCAAACCCAAACTCTAAACCAAACTCTAATCGGAACCCTAATCCTAACCCTAATCCTAACCCTAACCCTAACCATAACCCTAATCCAACACCTCACGCTAACCCTATCTCTAACCTAAACCCTAACCTAAACCTAACTCTAAACCAAACCCTAACCCAAACCCTAACCCTAACCCTAAC
>JAJHUQ010000040.1:6177500-6197500 GCA_035773235.1 Eospalax fontanierii | reverse complement strand
TCTAACCCTAAACCTAACACAAACCATAACCCAAATAATAACCCTAACCCTACACCTAACCCTAAACCTAACCTTAACCCTAACCATAATTCTAACCCTAACCCGAACCCTAACCCTAACCCTAACCCTACCCCTAACCCTAAACCTAACCTTAACCCTAACCATAATTCTAACCCTAACCCGAACCCTAACCCTAACCCTAACCTTAACCCTAACCCTAACCCAAACCCAAACCCTAATCTTAACACAAACCCTAAACCTAATCCTAACCCTAACCCAAACCCTAACCCTAACCCTAATCCTAAACCAAACCCTAACACTAACCCTAACCCTAACCCTAATCCTAACCCTAATGCTAACCCTAAACCTAACCCTAACACTAACCCTCGTCCTAACCCTAACCCTAACCCTAACCCTAATCCTAACAGTAACCCTAACCCAAACCCTAACCCTAACCCTAACCCTAACCCTAACCCTAACCCAAACCCTAACCCTAACCCTAATCTTAACCCTAATGGTAACCCTAAACCTAACCCTAACACTAACCCTAGTACTCACCCTAACCCTAACCCAAACCCTAACACTAACCCTAACCCTAACCCTAACCCTAAATCAAACCCTAAACCTAACCCTAACCCTAACTTTAACCCTAACCCTAACCCTAACTGAAACACTAATCCTAAACCTAACCCTAACCCTAATGCTAACCCTAACCCTAATTCAAACTCAAACCCTAACCCTAATCCTAACCCAAACCGAAACCCTAACCCTAACCCTAACCCTAACCCTAACCCTAACTCAAACCCTCACTCTAACACTAACCCAAAAGTAACCCAAACCATAACCCAAATAATAACCCTAATCCTAACCCTAACACTAACCCTCATCCTTATCCTAACCCTAACCCTAACCCTAATCCTAGTCCTAACGCTAACCCTAACCCTAACCCTAACCCTAACCCTAACCTTAACCCTTACCCAAACCCAAACTCTAAACTTAACTCTAATCGGAACCCTAACGCTAACCCTAACCCTAACGCTAACCCTAAACATAACCCTAACCCTAACCTTAAAGCTAAACCTAACCATAAACCTAACCCTAACCCTAAACCTAACCAAACCTAAACCCTAACCCAAACCCTAACCCTAACCCTAATCCTAACACTAAACCTAACCGAAAACCTAAACCCTAACCTAATCCTAACCCTAACCCTAACCCTAAAACAAAACTAACCCTAAACGTAACTTTAACCGAAACCCTAACCCTAACCCTAAACCAAACCCTAATCTTAACACAAACCGTAATCCTAATCCTAACCCTAACCGTAACCCTAACTCAAACATTAAACCTAACCCTAACCCTAACCCAAACCCTAACCCTAACCCTAACCCTAACCGAAACCCAAACCCTAACCCTAACCCTAATCCTAAAACTAATGCTAACCCTAAACCTAACCCTAACCCTAGTCGTAACCCTAAACCTAACCCAAACCCTAACTCTAACCCTAACCCTAACCCTAAATCAAACCCTAAACCTAACCCTAACCCTAACCTTAACCTAACCCTAACCAAAACTGAAACACTAATCCTAAACCTAACCCTAACCCTAATGCTAAAACTAAACCTAATTCAAACTCAAACCCTAACCCTAATCCTAACCCGTACCCAAACCCTAACCCTTACCCTAAACCTAAACCAAAATATAACCCAAACCGAAACCCTAACCCTAACCCTAAACCTAACCCTAAACCCTTACCCTAACACTTACCCTAACCATAACCCAAACCTAAACCCAAACCCTAACCCTAATCCTAACCCTAACCCTAACCCTAATCCTAGTCCTAAACCTAACCCTAACCCTAACCGTAACCCTAACCCTAAACTTAAGCCTTACCCAAACCCAAACTCTAAACCTAACTCTTATCGAAACCCTAACACTAACCCTAATTCTAACCCTAATCCTAACCATAACCCTAATCCAACACTTCACCCTAACCCTAACTCTAACCCAAACCCTAACCTAAACCTAACTCTAAACCAAACCCAAACCCTAAACCTAACCCTAACTCTAACCCAAACCCTAACCTAACCCTAATCCTAACCCTAACTCAAACCCTCACTCTAACACTAACCCAAACCATAACCATAACCCTAACACAAACCATAACACAAATAATAACCCTAATCCTAACCCTAACACTAACCCTCATCCTTATCCTAACCCTAACCCTAACCCTAACCCTTACTTTCATCCTAACCCTTATTCTTACCCTAAACCTAACCCTATCCCTAACCCTAACCCAATCCCAAACCCTAATCTTAACACAAACCCAAACCCTAATCCTAACCCTAACCCTAACCCTAACCCAAACCCTAACCCTAACCCTAACCCTAACCCTAACCCAAACCCTAACCCTAACCCTAACCCTAACCCTAACCCAAACCCTAACCCTAACCCTCATCCTAACCCTACTCCTAACCCTAAACCTAACCCTAACACTAGCCCTAGTCCTAACCCTAACTCTAACCCAAACCCTTACACTAACCGTAAGCCTAACCCTAACCCTAAATCAAACCCTAACCCTAACCCTAACCCTAACCCGAAACCAAACCCTAACCCTAACCCTAACCCTAACCCTAACTGAAATACTTATCCTAAACCTAACCCTAACCCTAATGCTAACCCTAAACCTAATTCAAACTCAAACCCTAACCCTAATCCTAACCCTAAACCTAACCTTAACCCTTACCCAAACCCAAACTCTAAACATAACTCTAATCGGAACCCTAACCCTAAACCTAACCCTAAACCTAACCCAAAACATAACCCACACCGAAACCCTAACCCTAACCCAAACCCACACCGTAACCCTAACCATAACCGTAAACCTAACCCTAAACCAAACCCTAATCTTAACACAAACCCTAACCCTAATCCTAACCCTAACCGTAACCTAACTCAAAAGTTAATCCTAACCCTAACTCTAACCCAAACCCTAACCCTAACCCTAACCCTAACCCAAACCCTAACACTAACCCTAACCCTAAACCTAACCCTAAATCAAACCACAAACCTAATCCTAAACCTAACCTGAACCCAAATCCTAACCCTAACCCTAACCCTAACCCTAAACTTAACCCTTACCCAAACCCAAACTCTAAACCAAACTCTAATCGGAACCCTAATCCTAACCCTAATCATAACCCTAACCTTAACCATAACACTAATCCAACACCTCACGCTAACCCTATCTCTAACCTAAACCCTAACCTAAACCTAACTCTAAACCAAACCCAAACCCTAACCCTAACCCTAACTCTAACGCAAACCCTAACCTAACCCTAAACCTATCCCTAATTCAAACCCTAACTCTAACACTAACCCAAACCCTAACCCTAACCCTAACACAAACCATAACCCAAATAATAAGCCTAACCCTAAGCCTAAACCTAACCCTAACCTTAACCCTAACCATAATTCTAACCCTAACCCTAACCCTAACCCTAACCCTAACCCTAACCCTAACCCAAACCAAAACCCTAATCTTAACACAAACCCTAACCCTAATCCTTACCCTAACCCTAACCCTAACCCAAACCCTAACCCTAATCCTAATCCTAACCCAAACCCTAATCCTAACCCTAACCCTAACCCTAATCCTAACCCTAATGCTAACCCTAAACCTAACCCTAACACTAACCCTCGTCCTAACCCTAAACCTAACCCTAACCCTAACCCTAACCGTAACCCTAACCCAAACCCTAACCCTAACCCTAACCCTAACCCTAACCCAAATCCTAACCCTAACCCTAATCCTAACCCTAATGCTAACCCTAAACCTAACCCTAACACTAACCCTAGTCCTAACCCTAACCCTAACCCAAACCCTAACACTAACCCTAACCCTAACCCTAACCCTAAATCAAACCCTAAACCTAACCCTAACCCTAACCTTAACCCTAACCCTAACCCTAACTGAAACACTAATCCTAAACCTAACCCTAACCTTAATGCTAACCATAAACCTAATTCAAACTCAAACCCTAACCCTAATCCTAATCCGAACCCAAAACCTAAGGCTAACCCTAAATCTAGCCCAAAACATAACCCAAACCGAAACCCTAACCCTAACCCTAACCCTAACCCTAAACTGTAACCCTAACACTTACCGTAACCATAACCCAAACCTAAACCCAAACCCTAATCCTAATCCTAACCCTAACCCTAACCCTAATCCTAGTCCTAACCCTAACCCTAACCCTAACCCTAACCTTAACCCTAACCCAAACCCAAACTCTAAACCTAACTCTAATCGGAACCCTAACCCTAAACCTAAACCTAACGCTAACCCTAACCCTAAACCTAACCAAACCTAAACCCTAACCCAAACCCTAATCCTAACCCTAACCCTAACACTAAACCTAACCAAAAACCTAAACCCTAAACCTAATCCTAACCCTAACCCTAACCCTAAAACAAAACCTAATCCTAAATGTAACTTTAACCCAAACCCTAACCCTAACCCTAAACCAAACCCTAATCTTAACACAAACCCTAACCCTAATCCTAACCCTAACCGTAACTCAAACTCAAACGTTAACCCTAACCCTAACCCTAACCCAAAACCTAACCCTAACCCTAAACCTAACCTTAACCCAAACCCACACCCTAACCCTAACATTATCCTAAAACTAATGCTTACCCTATACCTAACCCTAACCCTAGTCATAACCCTAACCCTAACCCAAACCCTAACACTAACACTAACCCTAACCCTAACCCTAAATCAAACCCTAAACCTAACCCTAACCCTAACCTTAACCTAACCCTAAACCTTACTGAAACACTAATCCTAAACCTAACCTTAACCCTAATGCTAACCCTAAACCTAATTCAAACTCTAACCCTAACCCTAATCCTAACCCGAACCCAAACCATAACCCTAACCCTAAACGTAACCCAAAATATAACCCAAACCGAAACCCTAACCCTAACCCTAACCCTAACTCTAACCCTAACCCTAATCCAAAGTCCTATCCCTAACCCTAACCGTAACCCTAACCCTAACCTTAACCCTTACCCAAACCCAAACTCTAAACCTAACTCTAATCGGAACCCTAACCCTAACCCTAATCCTAACCCTAACCCTAACCATAACCCTAATCCAACACCTCACCCTAACCCTAACTCTAACCAAAACCCTAACCTAAACCTAACTCTCAACCAAACCCAAACCCTAACCCTAACCCTAACTCTAACCCAAACCCTTACCTAACCCTAAACCTAACCCTAACTCAAACCCTCAATCTAACACTAACCCAAACCGTAACCCTAACCCTAACCCAAACCATAACAAAAATAATAACCCTAATCCTAACCCTAACACTAACCCTCATCCTTATCTTAACCCTAACCCTAACCCTAACCCTAACCCTAACCCTCACCCTAATTCTAACCCTAACCCTAACCCAAACCCTAACCCTAACCCTAAACCTAACGCAAACCCAAACCCTAATCTTAACAGAAATTCTAACCCTAATCCTAACCCTAACCCTAACCCTAACCTAAACCCTAACCCTAACCCTAACCCTAACCCTAACCCAAACCCTAATCCTAACCCTAATGCTAACCCTAAACCTAACCCTAACACTAACCCTAGTCCTAACCCTAACCCTAAACCAAACCTTTACACTAACCCTAAGCCTAACCCTAACCCTAAATCAAACCCTAACCCTAACCCCAACCCTAACCCGATCCCAAACCCTAACCCTAACCCTAACCCTAACTGAAATACTTATCCTAAACCTAACCCTAACCCTAATGCTAACACTAAACCTAATTCAAACTCAAACCCTAACCCTAATCCTAACCCTAAACCTAACCTTAACCCTTACCCAAACCCAAAATCTAAACATAACTCTAATCGGAACCGTAACCCTAACCCTAATCCTAACCCTAACCATAACCATAACCCTAATCCAACACCTCACCCTAACCCTAACTCTAACCCAAAGCCTAACCTAACCCTAACTCTAAACCAAACCCAAACCGTAACACTAACCCTAACTCTAACCCAAACCCTAACCTAACCCTAACCCTAACCCTAACTCAAACCCTCACTCTAACACTAACCCAAACCCTAACCCTAACACTAACCCAAACCATAACCCAAAAAATAACCCTAATCCTAACCCTAAACCTAACCCTAATCCTAGTCCTATCCCTAACCCTAACCGTAACCCTAACCCTAACCTTAACCCTTACCCAAACCCAAATTCTAAACCTAACTCTAATCGGAACCCTAACCCTAACCCTAATCCTAACCCTAACCCTAACCATAACCCTAATCCAACACCTCCCGCTAACCCTAATTCTAACCCTAACCCTAACCCTAACCCTAATCCTAACCCTAACCCTAACCATAACCCTAATCCAACACCTCACGCTAACCCTAACTCTAACCCTAACCCTAACCCTAACCCTAACCCTAACCCTAACTCTAACCCTAACCTAACCCTAAACCTAACCCTAACTCAAACCCTCACTCTAACACTAACCCAAACCCTAACCCTAACACTAACCCAAACCATAACCCAAATAATAACCCTAATCCTAACCCTAACCTTAACCCTCATCCTTATCCTAACCCTAATCCCTAACCCTAATTCTAAACCTAACCCTCACCCTAACCCTAACCCTAACCCTAACCCTAACCCTAACCCTAACACAAACCCAAACCCTAATTTTAACACAAACCCTAACCCTAATCCTAACTCCAACACTAAACCTAACCCAAACACTAACCCTAACACTAACCCTAACCCAAACCCTAACCCTAACCCTAACCCTAACCCTAACCCTAACCCTAACCCAAACCCTAACCCTAACCATAATCCTAACCCTAAATGCTAACCCTACTCTAACCCTAACACTAACCCTAGTCCTAACCCTAACCCTAACCCAAACCCTAACACTAACCCTAAACCTAACCCTAACCCTAAATCAAACCCTAAACCTAACCCTAACCCTAACCTTAACCCTAACCCTAACCCTAACTGAAACACTAATCCTAACCCTAACCCTAACCCTAACCCTAACCCTAATCCTAACCCGAATCCAAACCCTAACCCTAAACCTAAACCTAGCCCAAAACATAACCCAAACCTAAACCCTAACCCTAACCCTAACCCTAACCCTAAACTGTAACCCTAACACTTACCCTAACAATAACCCAAACCTAAATCCAAACTCTAACCCTAATCCTAACCCTAAACCTAACCCTAATCCTAGTCCTAACCCTAACCCTAACCCTAACCCTAACCCTAACATTAACCCTTACCCAAACCCAAACTCTAAACCTAACTCTAATCGGAAGCCTAACCCTAACCCTAACCCTAACGCTAACCCTACCCATAACCCTAACCCTAACCGTAAAGCTAAACCTAACCATAACCCTAACCCTAACCCTAAACCTAAACAAACCTAAACCCTAACCCAAACCCTAATCATAACCCTAACCCTAACACTAAACCTAACCGAAAACCTAAACCCTAAACCTAATCCTAACCCTAACCCTAACCCTAAAACAAAACCTAACCCTAAACGTAACTTTAACCCAAACCCTAACCCTAACCCTAAACCAAACCCTAAACTTAACACAAACCCTAACCCTAATCCTAACCCTAACCGTAACCCTAACTCAAACGTTAACCCTAACCCTAACCCTAACCCAAACCCTAAACCTAACCCTAAACCTAACCCAAAATATAACCCAAACCGAAACCCTAACCCTAACCCTAAACCTAACCCTAAACCCTAACCCTAACACTTACCCTAACCATAACCCAAACCTAAACCAAATCCTAACCCTAATCCTAACACTAAACCTAACCCTAATCCTAGTCCTATCCCTAACCCTAACCGTAACCCTAACCCTAACCTTAACCCTTACCCAAACCCAAACTCTAAACCTAACTCTAATCGGAAGCCTAACCCTAACCCTAATCCTAACCCTAACCCTAACCATAACCCTAATCCAACACCTCACTCTAACCCTAACTCTAACCCAAACCCTAAACTAAACCTAACTCAAAACCAAACCCAAACCCTAACCCTAACCCTAACCCTAACCCTAACCCTAACCCTAACCCTAACCCTCAACCTAACCCTAACTCAAAACCTCACTCTAACACTAACCCAAACCGTAAACCTAACCCTAACCCAAACCATAACCCAAATAATAACCCTAACCCTAACCCTAACACTAACCCTCATCCTTATCCTAACCCTAACCCTAACCCTAACCCTAACCCTAATTCTAACCCTAACCCTAACCCTAACCCTAACCCTTACCCAAAACCAAACCCTAATCTTAACACAAACCCTAACCCTAATCCTAACCCTAACCCTAACCCTAACCCAAACCCTAACCCTAACCCTAACCCTAACCCTAACCCTAATCCTAGTCCTAAACCTAACCCTAACCCTAACCGTACCCCTAACCCTAACCTTAACCCTTACCCAAACCCAAACTCTAAACCTAACTCTAATCGAAACCCTAACACTAACCCTAATTCTAACCCTAATCCTAACCATAACCCTAATCCAAAACTTCACCCTAACCCTAACTCTAACCCAAACCCTAACCTAAACATAACTCTAAACTAAACCAAAACCCTAAACCTAACCCTAACTCTAACCCAAACCCTAACCTAACCCTAATCCTAACCCTAATTCAAACCCTAACTCTAACACTAACCCAAACCCTAACCCTAACCCTAACCCTAACACAAACCATAACCCAAATAATAACCCTAATCCTAAGCCTAACCCTAACCCTAACCTTAACTGAAATACTTATCCTAAACCTAACCCTAACCCTAATGCTAACCCTAAACCTAATTCAAACTCAAACCCTAACCCTAATCCTAACCCTAAACCTAACCTTAACCCTTACCCAAACCCAAACTCTAAACATAACTCTAATCGGAACCCTAACCCTAACCCTAATCCTAACCCGAACCCTAACCATAACCCTAATCCAACACCTCACCCTAACCCTAACTCTAACCCTAACCCTAACCCTAACCCTAACCCTAACCCTAACCTAACCCTAAACCTAACCCTAACTCAAACCCTCACTCTAACACTAACCCAAAACCTAACCCTAACACTAACCCAAACCATAACCCAAATAATAACCCTAATCCTAACCCTAACCTTAACCCTCATCCTTATCCTAACCCTAACCCTAACCCTAATTCTAAACCTAACCCTCACCCTAACCCTAACCCTAACCCTAACCCTAACCCTAACACAAACCCAAACCCTAATTTTAACACACACTCTAACCCTAATCCTAACTCCAACCCTAAACCTAACCCAAACACTAACCCTAACACTAACCCTAACCCAAACCCTAACCCTAACCCTAACCCTAACCCTAACCCTAACCCTAACCCAAACCCTAACCCTAACCCTAATCCTAACCCTAACCCAAACCCTAACCCTAACCCTAATCCTAACCCTAATGCTAATCCTACTCTAACCCTAACACTAACCCTAGTCCTAACCCTAACCCTAACCCAAACCCTAACACTAACCCTAACCCTAACCCTAAACCTAAATCAAACCCTAAACCTAACCCTAACCCTAACCTTAACCCTAACCCTAACCCTAACTGAAACACTAATCCTAAACCTAACCCTAACCCTAATGCTAACCCTAAACCTAATTCAAACTCAAACCCTAACCCGAATCCTAACCCGAACCCAAACTCTAACCCTAACCCTAAACCTAGCCCAAAACATAACCCAAACCGAAACCCTAACCCTAATCCTAACCCTAACCCTAAACTGTAACCCTAACACTTACCCTAACCATAACCCAAACCTAAACCCAAACCCTAAACCTAATCCCAACCCTAAACCTAACCCTAATCCTAGTCCTAACCTTAACCCTAACCCTAACCTTAACCCTTACCCAAACCCAAACTCTAAACCTAACTCTAATCGGAACCCTAACCCTAACCCTAACCCTAACGCTAACCCTAACCATATCCCTAACCCTAACCGTAAAGCTAAACCTAACCATAACCCTAACCCTAACCCTAAACCTAAACAAACCTAAACCCTAACCCAAACCCTAATCATAAACCTAACCCTAACACTAAACCTAACCGAAAACCTAAACCCTAAACCTAATCCTAACCCTAACCCTAACCCTAAAACAAAACCTAACCCTAAACGTAACTTTAACCCAAACCCTAACCCTAACCCTAAACAAAACCCTAATCTTAACACAAACCCTAACCCTAATCCTAACCCTAACCGTAACCCTAACTCAAATGTTAACCCTAACCCTAACCCTAACCCAAACCTTAACCCTAACCCTAAACCTAACCCAAAATATAACCCAAACCGAAACCCTAACCCTAACCCTAAACCTAACCCTAAAACCTAACCCTAACACTTACTCTAACCATAACCCAAACCTAAACCAAACCCTAACCCTAATCCTAACCCTAAACCTAACCCTAATCCTAGTCCTATCCCTAACCCTAACCGTAACCCTAACCCTAACCTTAACCCTTACCCAAACCCAAACTCTAAACCTAACTCTAATCGGAAGCCTAACCCTAACCCTAATCCTAACCCTAACCCTAACAATAACCCTAATCCAACACCTCACCCTAACCCTAACTCTAACCCAAACCCTAACCTAAACCTAACTCTAAACCAAACCCAAACCCTAACCCTAACCCTAACCCTAAACCTAACCCTAACCCTAACCCTAACACTAACCCAAACCCTAACCCTAACCCTAATCCTAACCCTAATGCTAACCCTAAACCTAACCCTAACACTAACCCTAGTCCTAACCCTAACCCTAACCCAAACCCTTACACTAACCCTAAGCCTACCCTAAACCTAAATCAAACCCTAACCCTAACCCTAACCCTAATCCGAACCCAAACCCTAACCCTAACTGAAATACTTATCCTAAACCTAACCCTAACCCTAATGCTAACCCTAAACCTAATTCAAACTCAAACCCTAAACCTAAACCTAACCCGAACCCCAACCATAACCCTAACCCTAAACCTAACCCAAAATATAACCCAAACCGAAACCCTAACCCTAACCCTAACCCTAACCCTAACCCTAACCCTAAACTTAAACTTAACCCTAAAGCCTAAACCTAACACGTACCCTAACCATAACCCAAACCTAAACACAAACCCTAACCCTAATCCTAACCCTAAACCTAACCCCAATCCTAGTCCTATCCCTAACCCTAACCGTAACCCTAACCCTAACCTTAACCCTTACCCAAACCCAAATTCTAAACCTAACTCTAATCAGAACCATAACCCTAACCCTAATCCTAACCCTAACCCTAACCATAACCCTAATCCAACACCTCACCCTAACCCTAACTCTAACCAAAACCCTAACCTAAACCTAACTCTCAACCAAACCCAAACCCTAACCCTAACCCTAACTCTAACCGAAACCCTAACCTAACCCTCAACATAACCCTAACTCAAAACCTCACTCTAACACTAACCCAAACCGGAACCCTAACCCTAACCCAAACCATAACCCAAATACTAACCCTAGTCCTAGACCTAAGACTAACCTTCATTCTTCTTCTGACCCTAACCCTAACCCTTATTCTAACCCTAAGTCTAACCCTAACCCTAACCCTAACCCTAACCCTAACCCTAACCCTAACCCAAACCCAAACCCTAATCTTAACACAAACCCTAACCCTAATCCTAACCCTAACCCTAACCCTAACCCAAACCCTAACCCTAACCCTAACCAAAACCCTAACCCTAATCCAAACCCTAAACCTAAATCAAACCCTAAACCTAACCCTAACCCTAACTTTAACCCTAACCCTAACCCTAAATGAAACACTAATCCTAAATCTAACCCTAACCCTAATGCTAACCCTAAACCTAATTCAAACTCAAACCCTAACCCTAATCCTAACCCAAACCGAAACCCTAACCCTAATCCTAACCCTAACCCTAACTCAAACCCTCACTCTAACACTAACCCAAAAGTAACCCTAACCCTAACCCAAACCATAACCCAAATAATAACCCTAATCCTAACCCTAACACTAACCCTCATCCTTATCCTAACCCTAACCTTAACCCTAATCCTAGTCCTAACCCTAACCCTAACCTTAATCCTAACCCTAACCTTAACCCTTACCCAAACCCAAACTCTAAACCTAACTCTAATCGGAACCCTAACCCTAACCCTAACCCTAACGCTAACCCTAAACATAACCCTAAACCTAACCGTAAAGCTAAACCTAACCATAAACCTAACCCTAACCCTAAACCTAACCAAACCTAAACCCTAACCCAAACCCTAATCCTAACCCTAATCCTAACACTAAACCTAATCGAAAAACTAAACCCTAAACCTAACCCTAACCCTAACCCTAACCCTAAAACAAAACTAACCCTAAACGTAACTTTAACCCAAACCCTAAACCTAACCCTAAACCAAACCCTAATCTTAACACAAACCCTAACCCTAATCCTAACCCTAACCGTAACCCTAACTCAAACGTTAAACCTAACCCTAACCCTAAACCAAACCCTAACCCTAACCCTAACCCTAACCGAAACCCAAACCCTAACCCTAAACCTAATCCTAAAACTAATGCTAACCCTAAACCTAAACCTAACCCTAGTCGTAACCCTAAACCTAACCCAAACCCTAACACTAACCCTAACCCTAACCCTAACCCTAAATCAAACCCTAAACCTAACCCTAACCCTAACCTTAACCTAACCCTAACCCTAACTGAAACACTAATCCTAAACCTAACCCTAACCCTAATGCTAAAACTAAACCTAATTCAAACTCAAACCCTAACCCTAATCCTAACCCGAACCCAAACCCTAACCCTAACCCTAAACCTAAACCAAAATATAACCCAAACCGAAACCCTAACCCTAACCCTAAACCTAACCCTAAACCCTAACCCTAACACTTACCCTAACCATAACCCAAACCTAAACCCAAACCCTAACCCTAATCCTAACCCTAACCCTAACCCTAATCCTAGTCCTAAACCTAACCCTAACCCTAACCGTACCCCTAACCCTAACCTTAACCCTTACCCAAGCCCAAACTCTAAACCTAACTCTAATCGAAACCCTAACACTAACCCTAATTCTAACCCTAATCCTAACCATAACCCTAATCCAACACTTCACCCTAACCCTAACTCTAACCCAAACCCTAACCTAAACATAACTCTAAACCAAACCAAAACCCTAAACCTAACCCTAACTCTAACCCAAACCCTAACCTAACCCTAATCCTAACCCTAACTCAAACCCTCACTCTAACACTAACCCAAACCGTAACCCTAACCCTAACACAAACCATAACCCAAATAATAACCCTAATCCTAACCCTAACACTAACCCTCATCCTTATCCTAACCCTAACCCTAACCCTAACCCTAACCGTAATTCTAACCCTAACCCTAACACAAACCCTAACCCTAACCCTAACCCTAACCCTAACCCAAACCCTAACCCTAACCCTCATCCTAACCCTAATCCTAACCCTAAACCTAACCCTAACACTAACCCTAGTCCTAACCCTAACTCTAACCCAAACCCTTACACTAACCCTAAGCCTAACCCTAACCCTAAATCAAACCCTAACCCTAACCCTAACCCTAACCCGAACCCAAACCCTAACCCTAACCCTAACCCTAACTGAAACACTAATCCTAAACCTAACCCTAACCCTAATGCTACCCCTACACTTAATTCAACCTCAAACCCAAACCGGAATCCTAACCCGAACCCAAACCCTAACCCTAACCCTAAACCTACCCCAAAACATAACCCAAACCGAAACCCTAACCCTAATCCTAACCCTAACCCTAAACTGTAACCCTAACACTTACCCTAACCATAACCCAAACCTAAACCCAAACCCTAAACCTAATCCCAACCCTAAACCTAACCCTAATCCTAGTCCTAACCTTAACCCTAACCCTAACCTTAACCCTTACCCAAACCCAAACTCTAAACCTAACTCTAATCGGAACCCTAACCCTAACCCTAACCCTAACGCTAACCCTAACCATATCCCTAACCCTAACCGTAAAGCTAAACCTAACCATAACCCTAACCCTAACCCTAAACCTAAACAAACCTAAACCCTAACCCAAACCCTAATCATAAACCTAACCCTAACACTAAACCTAACCGAAAACCTAAACCCTAAACCTAATCCTAACCCTAACCCTAACCCTAAAACAAAACCTAACCCTAAACGTAACTTTAACCCAAACCCTAACCCTAACCCTAAACAAAACCCTAATCTTAACACAAACCCTAAACCTAATCCTAACCCTAACCGTAACCCTAACTCAAATGTTAACACTAACCCTAACCCTAACCCAAACCTTAACCCTAACCCTAAACCTAACCCAAAATATAACCCAAACCGAAACCCTAACCCTAACCCTAAACCTAACCCTAAAACCTAACCCTAACACTTACTCTAACCATAACCCAAACCTAAACCAAACCCTAACCCTAATCCTAACCCTAAACCTAACCCTAATCCTAGTCCTATCCCTAACCCTAACCGTAACCCTAACCCTAACCTTAACCCTTACCCAAACCCAAACTCTAAACCTAACTCTAATCGGAAGCCTAACCCTAACCCTAATCCTAACCCTAACCCTAACCATAACCCTAATCCAACACCTCACCCTAACCCTAACTCTAACCCAAACCCTAACCTAAACTTAACTCTAAACCAAACCCAAACCCTAACCCTAACCCTAACCCTAAACCTAACCCTAACCCTAACCCTAACACTAACCCAAACCCTAACCCTAACCCTAATCCTAACCCTAATGCTAACCCTAAACCTAACCCTAACACTAACCCTAGTCCTAACCCTAACCCTAACCCAAACCCTTACACTAACCCTAAGCCTACCCTAACCCTAAATCAAACCCTAACCCTAACCCTAACCCTAATCCGAACCCAAACCCTAACCCTAACTGAAATACTTATCCTAAACCTCACCCTAACCCTAATGCTAACCCTAAACCTAATTCAAACTCAAACCCTAAACCTAATCCTAACCCGAACCCAAACCATAACCCTAACCCTAAACCTAACCCAAAATATAACCCAAACCGAAACCCTAACCCTAACCCTAACCCTAACCCTAAACTTAAACTTAACCCTAAAGCCTAAACCTAACACGTACCCTAACCATAACCCAAACCTAAACACAAACCCTAACCCTAATCCTAACCCTAAACCTAACCCCAATCCTAGTCCTATCCCTAACCCTAACCGTAACCCTAACCCTAACCTTAACCCTTACCCAAACCCAAATTCTAAACCTAACTCTAATCAGAACCATAACCCTAACCCTAATCCTAACCCTAACCCTAACCATAACCCTAATCCAACACCTCACCCTAACCCTAACTCTAACCAAAACCCTAACCTAAACCTAACTCTCAACCAAACCCAAACCCTAACCCTAACCCTAACTCTAACCGAAACCCTAACCTAACCCTCAACATAACCCTAACTCAAAACCTCACTCTAACACTAACCCAAACCGGAACCCTAACCCTAACCCAAACCATAACCCAAATAATAACCCTAATCCTAACCCTAACACTAACCCTCATCCTTATTCTAACCCTTACCCTATCCCTTATTCTAACCCTAAGTCTAACCCTAACCCTAACCCTAACCCTAACCCTAACCCTAACCCAAACCCAAACCCTAATCTTAACACAAACCCTAACCCTAATCCTAACCCTAACCCTTACCCTAACCCAAACCCTCACCCTAACCCTAACCAAAAGCCTAACCCTAATCCAAACCCTAAAGCTACATCAAACCCTAAACCTAACCCTAACCCTAACTTTAACCCTAACCCTAACCCTAAATGAAACACTAATCCTAAATCTAACCCTAACCCTAATGCTAACCCTAAACCTAATTCAAACTCAAACCCTAACCCTAATCCTAACCCAAACCGAAACCCTAACCCTAATCCTAACCCTAACCCTAACTCAAACCCTCACTCTAACACTAACCCAAAAGTAACCCTAACCCTAACCCAAACCATAACCCAAATAATAACCCTAATCCTAACCCTAACACTAACCCTCATCCTTATCCTAACCCTAACCTTAACCCTAATCCTAGTCCTAACCCTAACCCTAACCTTAATCCTAACCCTAACCTTAACCCTTACCCAAACCCAAACTCTAAACCTAACTCTAATCGGAACCCTAACCCTAACCCTAACCCTAACGCTAACCCTAAACATAACCCTAAACCTAACCGTAAAGCTAAACCTAACCATAAACCTAACCCTAACCCTAAACCTAACCAAACCTAAACCCTAACCCAAACCCTAATCCTAACCCTAATCCTAACACTAAACCTAATCGAAAAACTAAACCCTAAACCTAACCCTAACCCTAACCCTAACCCTAAAACAAAACTAACCCTAAACGTAACTTTAACCCAAACCCTAACCCTAACCCTAAACCAAACCCTAATCTTAACACAAACCCTAACCCTAATCCTAACCCTAACCGTAACCCTAACTCAAACGTTAAACCTAACCCTAACCCTAACCCAAACCCTAACCCTAACCCTAACCCTAACCAAAACCCAAACCCTAACCCTAAACCTAATCCTAAAACTAATGCTAACCCTAAACCTAAACCTAACCCAAGTCGTAACCCTAAACCTAACCCAAACCCTAACACTAACCCTAACCCTAACCCTAACCCTAAATCAAACCCTAAACCTAACCCTAACCCTAACCTTAACCTAACCCTAACCCTAACTGAAACACTAATCCTAAACCTAACCCTAACCCTAATGCTAAAACTAAACCTAATTCAAACTCAAACCCTAACCCTAATCCTAACCCGAACCCAAACCCTAACCCTAACCCTAAACCTAAACCAAAATATAACCCAAACCGAAACCCTAACCCTAACCCTAAACCTAACCCTAAACCCTAACCCTAACACTTACCCTAACCATAACCCAAACCTAAACCCAAACCCTAACCCTAATCCTAACCCTAACCCTAACCCTAATCCTAGTCCTAAACCTAACCCTAACCCTAACCGTACCCCTAACCCTAACCTTAACCCTTACCCAAGCCCAAACTCTAAACCTAACTCTAATCGAAACCCTAACACTAACCCTAATTCTAACCCTAATCCTAACCATAACCCTAATCCAACACTTCACCCTAACCCTAACTCTAACCCAAACCCTAACCTAAACATAACTCTAAACCAAACCAAAACCCTAAACCTAACCCTAACTCTAACCCAAACCCTAACCTAACCCTAATCCTAACCCTAACTCAAACCCTCACTCTAACACTAACCCAAACCGTAACCCTAACCCTAACACAAACCATAACCCAAATAATAACCCTAATCCTAACCCTAACACTAACCCTGATCCTTATCCTAACCCTAACCCTAACCCTAACCCTAACCCTAATTCTAACCCTAACCCTAACCCAAACCCTAACCCTAACCCTAACCCTAACCCTAACCCAAACCCTAACCCTAACCCTCATGCTAACCCTAATCCTAACCCTAAACCACCCTAACACTAACCCTAGTCCTAACCCTAACTCTAACCCAAACCCTTACACTAACCCTAAGCCTAACCCTAACCCTAAATCAAACCCTAACCCTACCCCTAACCGTAACCCCAACCCAAACCCTAACCCTAACCATACCCCTAACTCAAATACTTATCCTAAACCTAACCCCAACCCTAATGCTAACCCTAAACCTAATTCAAACTCAAACCCTAACCCTAATCCTAACCCTAAACCTAACCTTAACCCTTACCCAAACCCAAACTCTAAACATAAGTCTAATCGGAACCCTAACCCTAACCCTAATCCTAACCCTAACCCTAACCATAACCCTAATCCAACACCTCACCCTAACCCTAACTCTAACCCAAAGCCTAACCTAACCCTAACTCTAAACCAAACCCAAACCATAACCCTAACCCTTACTCTAACCCAAATCCTAACCTAACCTTAAACCTAACCCTAACTCAAAACCTAACTCTAACACTAACCCAAACCCTAACCCTAACACTAACCCAAACCATAACCCAAATAATAACCGTAATCCTAACCCTAACCTTAACCCTCATCCTTATCCTAACCCTAACCCTAACCCTAAATCTAAACCTAACCCTAACCCTAACCCTATCACTAACCCTAACCCTAACACAAATCCAAACCCTAATTTTAACACAAACCAAAATCCTAATCCTAACTCCAACCCTAAACCTAACCCAAACCCTAACTCTAACCCTAACCCTAAACCTAACCCTAACCCAAACCCAAACCCTAACCCTAACCCTAACCCTAACCCTAACCCTAACCCTAAACCAAACCCTAACCCTAAACCTAAATCTAACCCTAATGCTAACCCTAAACCTAACCCTAACACTAACCCTAGTCCTAACCCTAACCCTAAACCAAAACCTAACACTAACCCTAACCCTAACCCTAACCCTAAATCAAACCCTAAACCTAACCCTAACCCTAACCTTAACATAACCCTAACCCTAACTGAAACACTAATCCTAAACCTAACCCTAACCCTAATGCTAACCCTAAACCTAATTCAAACTCAAACCCTAACCCTAATCCTAACCCGAACCCAAACCCTAAACCTAACCCTAAACCTAACGCAAAATATAACCCAAACCGAAACCCTAACCCTAACACTAAACCTAACCCTAAACCCTAACCCTAACACATAACCTAACCATAACCCAAACCTAAACACAAACCCTAACCCTAATCCTAACCCTAACCCTAACCCTAACCCTAACCCTAAACCAAACCCTAATCTTAACACAAACCCTAACCCTAATCCTAACCCTAACCGTAAACCTAACTCAAACGTTAATCCTAACCCTAACTCTAACCCAAACCCTAACCCTAACCCTAACCCTAACCCAAACCCTAACACTAACCCTAACCCTAAACCTAACCCTAAATCAAACCCTAAACCTAATCCTAAACCTAACCCGAACCCAAATCCTAACCCTAACCCTAACCCTAACCCTAACCCTAACCCTAACCTTAACCCTTACCCAAACCCAAACTCTAAACCAAACTCTAATCGGAACCCTAATCCTAACCCTAATCCTAACCCAAACCTTAACCATAACACTAATCCAACACCTCACGCTAACCCTATCTCTAACCTAAACCCTAACCTAAACCTAACTCTAAACCAAACCCAAACCCTAACCCTAACCCTAACTCTAACCCAAACCCTAACCTAACCCTAAACCTATCACTAATTCAAACCCTAACTCTAACACTAACCCAAACCCTAACCCTAACCCTAACACAAACCATAACCCAAATAATAACCCTAACCCTAAGCCTAACCCTAACCCTAAACTTAACCCTAACCATAATTCTAACCCTAACCCGAACCCTAACCCTAACCCTAACCCTAACCCTAACCCAAACCAAAACCCTAATCTTAACACAAACCCTAACCCTAATCCTTACCCTAACCCTAACCCTAACCCAAACCCTAACCCGAACCCTAATCCTAACCCAAACCCTAACCCTAACCCTAACCCAAACCCTAACACTAACCCTAACCCTAACCCTAACCCTAAATCAAACTCTAAACCTAACCCTAACCCTAACCTTAACCCTAACCCTAACCCTAACTGAAACACTAATCCTAAACCTAACCCTAACCTTAATGCTAACCATAAACCTAATTCAAACTCAAACCCTAACCCTAATCCTAATCCGAACCCAAACCCTAAGCCTAACCCTAAATCTAGCCAAAAACATAACCCAAACCGAAACCCTAACCCTAACCCTAACCCTAACCCTAAACTGTAACCCTAACATTTACCCTAACCATAA
>JAJHUQ010000040.1:6147500-6152500 GCA_035773235.1 Eospalax fontanierii | reverse complement strand
CCTAACCCGATCCCAAAACCTAACCCTAACCCTAACCCTAACTGAAATACTTATCCTAAACCTAACCCTAACCCTAATGCTAACACTAAACCTAATTCAAACTCAAACCCTAACCCTAATCCTAACCCTAAACCTAACCTTAACCCTTACCCAAACCCAAAATCTAAACATAACTCTAATCGGAACCGTAACCCTATCCCTAATCCTAACCCTAACCATAACCATAACCCTAATCCAACACCTCACCCTAACCCTAACTCTAACCCAAAGCCTAACCTAACCCTAACTCTAAACCAAACCCAAACCGTAACCCTAACCCTAACTCTAACCCAAACCCTAACCTAACCCTAAACCTAACCCTAACTCAAACCCTCACTCTAACACTAACCCAAACCCTAACCCTAACACTAACCCAAACCATAACCCAAATAATAACCCTAATCCTAACCCTAAACCTAACCCTAATCCTAGTCCTATCCCTAACCCTAGCCGTAACCCTAACCCTAACCTTAACCCTTACCCAAACCCAAACTCTAAACCTACCTCTAATCGGAACCCTAACCCTAACCCTAATCCTAACCCTATCCCTAACCATAACCCTAATCCAACACCTCCCGCTAACCCTAATTCAAACCCTAACCCTAACCCTAACCCTAATCCTAAACCTAACCGTAACCATAACCCTAATCCAACACCTCACGCTAACCCTAAATCTAACCCTAACCCTAACCCTAACCCTAACCCTAACTCTAACCCTAACCTAACCCTAAACCTAACCCTAACTCAAACCCTCACTCTAACACTAACCCAAACCCTAACCCTAATACTAACCCAAACCATAACCCAAATAATAACCCTAATCCTAACCCTAACCTTAACCCTCATCCTTATCCTAACCCTAACCCTAACCCTAATTCTAAACCTAACCCTCACCCTAACCCTAACCCTAACCCTAACCCTAACCCTAACCCTAACCCAAACCCAAACCCTAATTTTAACACAAACCCTAACCCTAATCCTAACTCCAACCCTAAACCTAACCCAAACACTAACCCTAACACTAACCCTAACCCAAACCCTAACCCTAACCCTAACACTAACCCTAACCCTAACCCTAACCCAAAATCTAACCCTAACCATAATCCTAACCCTAAATGCTAACCCTACTCTAACCCTAACACTAACCCTAGTCCTAACCCTAACCCTAACCCAAACCCTAACACTAACCCTAACCCTAACCCTAACCCTAAATCAAACCCTAAACCTAACCCTAACCCTAACCTTAACCCTAACCCTAACTGAAACACTAATCCTAAACCTAACCCTAACCCTAACCCTAACCCTAAACCTAATTCAAACTCAAACCCTAACCCTAATCCTAACCCGAATCCAAACCCTAACCCTAAACCTAAACCTAGCCCAAAACATAACCCAAACCGAAACCCTAACCCTAACCCTAACCCTAACCCTAAACTGTAACCCTAACACTTACCCTAACAATAACCCAAACCTAAATCCAAACTCTAACCCTAATCCTAACCCTAAACCTAACCCTAATCCTAGTCCTAACCCTAACCCTAACCCTAACCCTAACCCTAACATTAACCCTTACCCAAACCCAAACTCTAAACCTAACTCTAATCGGAAGCCTAACCCTAACCCTAAACCTAACGCTAACCCTACCCATAACCCTAACCCTAACCGTAAAGCTAAACCTAACCATAACCCTAACCCTAACCCTAAACCTAAACAAACCTAAACCCTAACCCAAACCCTAATCATAACCCTAACCCTAACACTAAACCTAACCGAAAACCTAAACCCTAAACCTAATCCTAACCCTAACCCTAACCCTAAACCAAACCCTAAACTTAACGCAAACCCTAACCCTAATCCTAACCCTAACCGTAACCCTAACTCAAACGTTAACCCTAACCCTAACCCTAACCCAAACCCTAAACCTAACCCTAAACCTAACCCAAAATATAACCCAAACCGAAACCCTAACCCTAACCCTAAACCTAACCCTAAACCCTAACCCTAACACTTACCCTAACCATAACCCAAACCTAAACCAAACCCTAACCCTAATCCTAACCCTAAACCTAACCCTAATCCTAGTCCTATCCCTAACCCTAACCGTAACCCTAACCCTAACCTTAACCCTTACCCAAACCCAAACTCTAAACCTAACTCTAATCGGAACCCTAACCCTAACCCTAATCCTAACCCTAACCCTAACCATAACCCTAATCCAACACCTCCCGCTAACCCTAATTCTAACCCTAACCCTAACCCTAACCCTAATCCTAACCCTAACCCTAACCATAACCCTAATCCAACACCTCACGCTAACCCTAACTCTAACCCTAACCCTAACCCTAACCCTAACCCTAACTCTAACCTTAACCTAACCCTAAACCTAACCCTAACTCAAACCCTCACTCTAACACTAACCCAAACCCTAACCCTAACACTAACCCAAACCATAACCCAAATAATAACCCTAATCCTAACCCTAACCTTAACCCTCATCCTTATCCTAACCCTAACCCTAACCCTAATTCTAAACCTTACCCTCACCCTAACCCTAACCCTAACCCTAACCCTAACCCTAACACAAACCCAAACCCTAATTTTAACACAAACCCTAACCCTAATCCTAACTCCAACCCTAAACCTAACCCAAACACTAACCCTAACACTAACCCTAACCCAAACCCTAACCCTAATCCTAACCCTAACCCTAACCCTAACCCAAACCCTAACCCTAACCATAATCCTAACCCTAAATGCTAACCCTACTCTAACCCTAACACTAACCCTAGTCCTAACCCTAACCCTAACCCAAACCCTAACACTAACCCTAACCCTAACCCTAACCCTAAATCAAACCCTAAACCTAACCCTAACCCTAACCTTAACCCTAACCCTAACCCTAACTGAAACACTAATCCTAAACCTAACCCTAACCCTAACCCTAACCCTAAACCTAATTCAAACTCAAACCCTAACCCTAATCCTAACCCGAATCCAAACCCTAACCCTAAACCTAAACCTAGCCCAAAACATAACCCAAACCGAAACCCTAACCCTAACCCTAACCCTAACCCTAAACTGTAACCCTAACACTTACCCTAACAATAACCCAAACCTAAATCCAAACTCTAACCCTAATCCTAACCCTAAACCTAACCCTAATCCTAGTCCTAACCCTAACCCTAACCCTAACCCTAACCCTAACATTAACCCTTACCCAAACCCAAACTCTAAACCTAACTCTAATCGGAAGCCTAACCCTAACCCTAACCCTAACGCTAACCCTACCCATAACCCTAACCCTAACCGTAAAGCTAAACCTAACCATAACCCTAACCCTAACCCTAAACCTAAACAAACCTAAACCCTAACCCAAACCCTAATCATAACCCTAACCCTAACACTAAACCTAACCGAAAACCTAAACCCTAAACCTAATCCTAACCCTAACCCTAAGCCTAAAACAAAACCTAACCCTAAACGTAACTTTAACCCAAACCCTAACCCTAACCCTAAACCAAACCCTAAACTTAACGCAAACCCTAACCCTAATCCTAACCCTAACCGTAACCCTAACTCAAAAGTTAACCCTAACCCTAACCCTAACCCAAACCCTAAACCTAACCCTAAACCTAACCCAAAATATAACCCAAACCGAAACCCTAACCCTAACCCTAAACCTAACCCTAAACCCTAACCCTAACACTTACCCTAACCATAACCCAAACCTAAACCAAACCCTAACCCTAATCCTAACCCTAAACCTAACCCTAATCCTAGTCCTATCCCTAACCCTAACCGTAACCCTAACCCTAACCTTAACCCTTACCCAAACCCAAACTCTAAACCTAACTCTAATCGGAAGCCTAACCCCAACCCTAATCCTAACCCTAACCCTAACCATAACCCTAATCCAACACCTCACCCTAACCCTAACTCTAACCCAAACCCTAAACTAAACCTAACTCAAAACCAAACCCAAACCCTAACCCTAACCCTAACCCTAAACCTAACCCTAACCCTAACCCTAACTCTAACTCAAACCCTAACCCTAACCCTAATCCTAACCCTAATGCTAACCCTAAACATAACCCTAACACTAACCCTAGTCCTAACCCTAACCCTAACCCAAACCCTTACACTAACCCTAAGCCTACACTAACCCTAAATCAAACCCTAACCCTAACCCTAACCCTAACCCGAACCCAAACCCTAACCCTAACCCTAACCCTAACTGAGATACTTATGCTAAACCTAACCCTACCCCTAATCCTCACCCCAAACCTAATCCACACCCAAACCCTAAACCTAATCCTCACCCGAACCCCAACCATAACCCTAACCCTAAACCTAACCCAAAATATAACCCCAACCGAAACCCTAACCCTAACCCTAACCCTAACCCTAACCCTAACCCTAACCCTAACCCTAACCCTAAACATAACCCAAACCTAAACACAAACCCTAACCCTAATCCTAACCCTAAACCTAACCCCAATCCTAGTCCTATCCCTAACCCTAACGGTAACCCTAACCCTAACCTTAACCCTTACCCAAATCCAAATTCTAAACCTAACTCTAATCGGAACCATAACCCTAACCCTTATCCTAACCCTAACCCTAACCATAACCCTAATCCAACACCTCACCCTAACCCTAACTCTAACCAAAACCCAAACCTAAACCTAAACCTCAACCAAACCCAAACCCTAACCCTAACCCTAACTCTAACCGAAACCCTAACCTAACCCTCAACCTAACCCTAACTCAAAACCTCACTCTAACACTAACCCAAACCGTAACCCTAACCCTAACCCAAACCATAACCCAAATAATAACCCTAATCCTAACCCTAACACTAACCCTCATCCTTATCCTAACCCTAACCCTAACCCAAACCCTAACCCTAATTCTAACCCTAACCCTAACCCTAACCCTAACCCTAACCCTAACCCAAACCC
>JAJHUQ010000040.1:6122500-6130000 GCA_035773235.1 Eospalax fontanierii | reverse complement strand
CCTAACCCTAACCCTAACCCTAACCCTAACCTAACCCTAAACCTAACCCTAACTCAAACCCTCACTCTAACACTAACCCAAAACCTAACCCTAACACTAACCCAAACCATAACCCAAATAATAACCCTAATCCTAACCCTAACCTTAACCCTCATCCTTATCCTAACCCTAACCCTAACCCTAATTCTAAACCTAACCCTCACCCTAACCCTAACCCTAACCCTAACACAAACCCAAACCCTAATTTTAACACACACCCTAACCCTAATCCTAACTCCAACCCTAGACCTAACCCTAACACTAACCGTAACACTAACCCTAACCCAAACCCTAACCCTAACCCTAACCCTAACCCTAACCCTAACCCTAACCCTAACCCAAACCCTAACCCTAACCCTAATCCTAACCCTAATGCTAACCCTACTCTAACCCTAACACTAACCCTAGTCCTAACCCTAACCCTAACCCAAACCCTAACACTAACCCTAACCCTAACCCTAACCCTAAATCAAACCCTAAACCTAACCCTAACCCTAACCTTAACCCTAACCCTAACCCTAACTGAAACACTAATCCTAAACCTAACCCTAACCCTAATGCTAACCCTAAACCTAATTCAAACTCAAACCCTAACCCGAATCCTAACCCGAACCCAAACTCTAAACCTAACCCTAAACCTAGCCCAAAACATAACCCAAACCGAAACCCTAACCCTAATCCTAACCCTAACCCTAAACTGTAACCCTAACACTTACCCTAACCATAACCCAAACCTAAACCCAAACCCTAAACCTAATCCCAACCCTAAACCTAACCCTAATCCTAGTCCTAACCTTAACCCTAACCCTAACCTTAACCCTTACCCAAACCCAAACTCTAAACCTAACTCTAATCGGAACCCTAACCCTAACCCTAACCCTAACGCTAACCCTAACCATAACCCTAACCCTAACCGTAAAGCTAAACCTAACCATAACCCTAACCCTAACCCTAAACCTAACCAAACCTAAACCCTAACCCAAACCCTAATCCTAACCCTAACCCTAACACTAAACCTAACCGAAAACCTAAACCCTAAACCTAATCCTAACCCTAACCCTAACCCTAAAACAAAACCTAACCCTAAACGTAACTTTAACCCAAACCCTAACCCTAACCCTAAACAAAACCCTAATCTTAACACAAACCCTAACCCTAATCCTAACCCTAACCGTAACCCTAACTCAAATGTTAACCCTAACCCTAACCCTAACCCAAACCTTAACCCTAACCCTAAACCTAACCCAAAATATAACCCAAACCGAAACCCTAACCCTAACCCTAAACCTAACCCTAAACCCTAACCCTAACACTTACTCTAACCATAACCCAAACCTAAACCAAACCCTAACCCTAATCCTAACCCTAAACCTAACCCTAATCCTAGTCCTATCCCTAACCCTAACCGTAACCCTAACCCTAACCTTAACCCTTACCCAAACCCAAACTCTAAACCTAACTCTAATCGGAAGCCTAACCCTAACCCTAATCCTAACCCTAACCCTAACCATAACCCTAATCCAACACCTCACCCTAACCCTAACTCTAACCGAAACCCTAACCTAAACCTAACTCTAAACCAAACCCAAACCCTAACCCTAACACTAACCCTAAACCTAACCCTAACCCTAACCCTAACTCTAACCCAAACCCTAACCCTAACCCTAATCCTAACCCTAATGCTAACCCTAAACCTAACCCTAACACTAACCCTAGTCCTAACCCTAACCCTAACCCAAACCCTTACACTAACCCTAAGCCTACCCTAACCCTAAATCAAACCCTAACCCTAACCCTAACCCTAATCCGAACCCAAACCCTAACCCTAACCCTAACCCTAACTGAAATACTTATCCTAAACCTAACCCTAACCCTAATGCTAACCCTAAACCTAATTCAAACTCAAACCCTAAACCTAATCCTAACCCGAACCCAAACCATAACCCTAACCCTAAACCTAACCCAAAATATAACCCAAACCGAAACCCTAACCCTAACCCTAATCCTAACCCTAACCCTAACCCTAAACTTAAACTTAACACTAAAGCCTAAACCTAACACGTACCCTAACCATAACCCAAACCTAAACACAAACCCTAACCCTAATCCTAACCCTAAACCTAACCCCAATCCTAGTCCTATCCCTAACCCTTACCGTAACCCTAAACTTAAGCTTTACCATTACCCAAACCCAAATTCTAAACCTAACTGTAATCAGAACCATAACCCTAACCCTAATCCTAACCCTAACCCTAACCATAACCCTAATCCTACACCTCCCCCTAACCCTAACTCTAACCAAAACCCTAACCTAAACCTAACTCTCAACCAAACCCAAAACCTAACCCTAACCCTAACTCTAACCGAAACCCTAACCTAACCCTCAACATAACCCTAACTCAAAACCTCACTCTAACACTAACCCAAACCGTAACCCTAACCCTAACCCAAACCATAACCCAAATAATAACCCTAATCCTAACCCTAACACTAACCCTCATCCTTATTCTAATCCTAACCCTAACCCTAACCCTAACCCTAATTCTAACCCTAACCCTAACCCTAACCCTAACCCTAACCCTAACCCTAACCCAAACCCAAACCCTAATCTTAACACAAACCCTAACCCTAATCCTAACCCTAACCCTAACCCTAACCCAAACCCTAACCCTAACCCTAACCCAAACCCTAATCCTAACCCAAACCCTAACCCTAAATCAAACCCTAAACCTAACGCTAACCCTAACTTTAACCCTAACCCTAACCCTAAATGAAACACTAATCCTAAACCTAACCCTAACCCTAATGCTAACCCTAAACCTAATTCAAACTCAAACCCTAACCCTAATCCTAACCCAAACCGAAACCCTAACCCTAATCCTAACCCTAACCCTAACTCAAACCCTCACTCTAACACTAACCCAAAAGTAACCCTAACCCTAACCCAAACCATAACCCAAATAATAACCCTAATCCTAACCCTAACACTAACCCTCATCCTTATCCTAACCCTAACCTTAACCCTAATCCTAGTCCTAACCCTAACCCTAACCCTAATCCTAACCCTAACCTTAACCCTTACCCAAACCCAAACTCTAAACCTAACTCTAATCGGAACCCTAACCCTAACCCTAACCCTAACGCTAACCCTAAACATAACCCTAACCCTAACCGTAAAGCTAAACCTAACCATAAACCTAACCCTAACCCTAAACCTAACCAAACCTAAACCCTAACCCAAACCCTAATCCTAACCCTAATCCTAACACTAAACCTAATCGAAAAACTAAACCCTAAACCTAACCCTAACCCTAAACCTAACCCTAAAACAAAACTACTCCTAAACGTAACTTTAACCCAAACCCTAACCCTAACACTAAACCAAACCCTAATCTTAACACAAACCCTAACCCTAATCCTAACCCTAACCGTAACCCTAACTCAAACGTTAAACCTAACCCTAACCCTAACCCAAACCCTAACCCTAACCCTAACCCTAACCGAAACCCAAACCCTAACCCTAAATCTAATCCTAAAACTAATGCTAACCCTAAACCTAACCCTAACCCTAGTCGTAACCCTAAACCTAACCCAAACCCTAACACTAACCCTAACCCTAACCCTAACCCTAAATCAAACCCTAAATCTAACCCTAACCCTAACCTTAACCTAACCCTAACCCTAACTGAAACACTAATCCTAAACCTAACCCTAACCCTAATGCTTAAACTAAACCTAATTCAAACTCAAACCCTAACCCTAATCCTAACCCGAACCCAAACCCTAACCCTAACCCTAAACCTAAACCAAAATATAACCCAAACCGAAACCCTAACCCTAACCCTAAACCTAACCCTAAACCCTAACCCTAACACTTACCCTAACCATAACCCAAACCTAAACCCAAAACCTAACCCTAATCCTAACCCTAACCCTAACCCTAATCCTAGTCCTAAACCTAACCCTAACCCTAACCGTACCCCTAACCCTAACCTTAACCCTTACCCAAACCCAAACTCTAAACCTAACTCTAATCGAAACCCTAACACTAACCCTAATTCTAACCCTAATCCTAACCATAACCCTAATCCAACACTTCACCCTAACCCTAACTCTAACCCAAACCCTAACCTAAACATAACTCTAAACCAAACCAAACCCTAAACCTAACCCTAACTCTAACCCAAACCCTAACCTAACCCTAATCCTAACCCTAACTCAAACCCTCACTCTAACACTAACCCAAACCGTAACCCTAACCCTAACACAAACCATAACCCAAATAATAACCCTAATCCTAACCCTAACACTAACCCTCATCCTTATCCTAACCCTAACCCTAACCCTAACCCTAACCCTAATTCTAACCCTAACCCTAACCCAAACCCTAACCCTAACCCTAACCCTAACCCTAACCCAAACCCTAACCCTAACCCTCATCCTAACCCTAATCCTAACCCTAAACCTAACCCTAACACTAACCCTAGTCCTAACCCTAACTCTAACCCAAACCCTTACACTAACCCTAAGCCTAACCCTAACCCTAAATCAAACCCTAACCCTAACCCTAACCCTAACCCGAACCCAAACCCTAACCCTAACCCTAACCCTAACTGAAATACTTATCCTAAACCTAACCCTAACCCTAATGCTAACCCTAAACCTAATTCAAACTCAAACCCTAACCCTAATCCTAACCCTAAACCTAACCTTAACCCTTACCCAAACCCAAACTCTAAACATAACTCTAATCGGAACCCTAACCCTAACCCTAATCCTAACCCTAACCCTAACCATAACCCTAATCCAACACCTCACCCTAACCCTAACTCTAACCCAAAGCCTAACCTAAACCTAACTCTAAACCAAACCCAAACCCTAACCCTAACCCTAACTCTAACCCAAACACTAACCTAACCCTAAACCTAAACCTAACTCAAAACCTAACTCTAACACTAACCCAAACCCTAACCCTAACACTAACCCAAACCATAACCCAAATAATAACCGTAATCCTAACCCTAACCTTAACCCTCATCCTTATCCTAACCCTAACCCTAACCCTAAATCTAAACCTAACCCTAACCCTAACCCTATCACTAACCCTAACCCTAACACAAATCCAAACCCTAATTTTAACACAAACCATAATCCTAATCCTAACTCCAACCCTAAACCTAACCCAAACCCTAACTCTAACCCTAACCCTAAACCTAACCCTAACCCAAACCCAAACCCTAACCCTAACCCTAACCCTAACCCTAACCCTAACCCTAAACCAAACCCTAACCCTAAACCTAAATCTAACCCTAATGCTAACCCTAAACCTAACCCTAACACTAACCCTAGTCCTAACCCTAACCCTAAACCAAAACCTAACACTAACCCTAACCCTAACCCTAACCCTAAATCAAACCCTAAACCTAACCCTAACCCTAACCTTAACATAACCCTAACCCTAACTGAAACACTAATCCTAAACCTAACCCTAACCCTAATGCTAACCCTAAACCTAATTCAAACTCAAACCCTAACCCTAATCCTAACCCGAACCCAAACCCTAAACCTAACCCTAAACCTAACGCAAAATATAACCCAAACCGAAACCCTAACCCTAACCCTAAACCTAATCCTAAACCCTAACCCTAACACATACCCTAACCATAACCCAAACCTAAACACAAACCCTAACCCTAATCCTAACCCTAACCCTAACCCTAACCCTAACCCTAACCCTAAACCAAACCCTAATCTTAACACAAACCCTAACCCTAATCCTAACCCTAACCGTAACCCTAACTCAAACGTTAATCCTAACCCTAACTCTAACCCAAACCCTAACCCTAACCCTAACCCTAACCCAAATCCTAACACTAACCCTAACCCTAAACCTAACCCTAAATCAAACCCTAAACCTAATCCTAAACCTAACCCGAAACCAAATCCTAACCCTAACCCTAACCCGAAACCTAACCCTAACCCTAACCTTAACCCTTACCCAAACCCAAACTCTAATCGGAACCCTAATCCTAACCCTAATCCTAACCCTAACCTTAACCATAACACTAATCCAACACCTCACGCTAACCCTATCTCTAACCTAAACCCTAACCTAAACCTAACTCTAAACCAAACCCAAACCCTAACCCTAACCCTAACTCTAACCCAAACCCTAACCTAACCCTAAACCTATCACTAATTCAAACCCTAACTCTAACACTAACCCAAACCCTAACCCTAACCCTAACACAAACCATAACCCAAATAATAACCCTAACCCTAAGCCTAACCCTAACCCTAACCTTAACCCTAACCATAATTCTAACCCTAACCCGAACCCTAACCCTAACCCTAACCCTAACCCTAACCCTAACCCAAACCAAAACCCTAATCTTAACACAAACCCTAACCCTAATCCTTACCCTAACCCTAACCCTAACCCAAACCCTAACCCTAACCCTAATCCTAACCCAAACCCTAATCCTAACCCTAACCCTAACCCTAATCCTAACCCTAATGCTAACCCTAAACCTAACCGTAACACTAACCCTCGTCCTAACCCTAAACCTAACCCTAACCCTAACCCTAACCGTAACCCTAACCCAAACCCTAACCCTAACCCTAACCCTAACCCTAACCCTAACCCTAACCCAAATCCTAACCCTAACCCTAATCCTAACCCTAATGCTAACCCTAAACCTAACCCTAACACTAACCCTAGTCCTAACCCTAACCCTAACCCAAACCCTAACACTAACCCTAACCCTAACCCTAACCCTAAATCAAACCCTAACCCTAACCCTAACCCTAACCTTAACCCTAACCCTAACCCTAAATGAAACACTAATCCTAAAACTAACCCTAACCTTAATGCTAAACATAAACCTAATTGAAACTCAAACCCTAACCCTAATCCTAATCCGAACCCAAACCCTAAGCCTAACCCTAAATCTAGCCCAAAACATAACCCAAACCGAAACCCTAACCCTAACCCTAACCCTAACCCTAAACTGTAACCCTAACACTTACCCTAACCATAACCCAAACCTAAACCCAAACCCTAATCCTAATCCTAACCCTAACCCTAAGCCGAATCCTAGTCCTAACCCTAACCCTAACCCTAACCCTAACCTTAACCCTTACCCAAACCCAAACTCTAAACCTAACTCTAATCGGAACCCTAACCCTAACCCTAAACCTAACGCTAACCCTAAACATAACCCTAACCCTAACCGTAAAGCTAAACCTAACCATAACCCTAACCCTAACCCTAAACCTAACCAAACCTAAACCCTAACCCAAACCCTAATCCTAACCCTAACCCTAACACTAAACCTAACCGAAAACCTAAACCCTAAACTTAATCCTAACCCTAAAACAAAACCTAATCCTAAACGTAACTTTAACCCAAACCCTAACCCTAACCCTAAACCAAACCCTAATCTTAACACAAACCCTAAC
>JAJHUQ010000040.1:6112500-6117500 GCA_035773235.1 Eospalax fontanierii | reverse complement strand
ACCCTAACCCTAACCCTAACCCTAACCCTAACCCAAATAATAACCCTAATCCTAACCCTAACACTAACCCACATCCTTATCCTAACCCTAACCCTAACCCTAACCCTAACCCTAATTCTAACCCTAACCCTAACCCAAACCCTAACCCTAACCCTAACCCTAACTCTAACCCAAACCCTAACCCTAACCCTAATCCTAACCCTAATGCTAACCCTAAACCTAACCCTAACACTAACCCTAGTCCTAACCCTAACCCTAACCCAAACCCTTACACTAACCCTAAGCCTACCCTAACCCTAAATCAAACCCTAACCCTAACCCTAACCCTAACCCGAACCCAAACCCTAACCCTAACCCTAACCCTAACTGAAATACTTATCCTAAACCTAACCCAAAATATAACCCAAACCGAAACCCTAACCCTAACCCTAACCCTAACCCTAACCCTAACCCTAACCCTAAACTTAAACTTAACCCTAAAGCCTAAACCTAACGCGTACCCTAAACATAACCCAAACCTAAACACAAACCCTAACCCTAATCCTAACCTTAAACCTAACCCTAATCCTAGTCCTATCCCTAACCCTAACCGTAACCCTAACCCTAACCTTAACCCTCACCCAAATCCAAATTCTAAACCTAACTCTAATCGGAACCATAACCCTAACCCTAATCCTAACCCTAACCCTAACCATAACCCTAATCCAACACCTCACCCTAACCCTAACTCTAACCAAAACCCTAACCTAAACCTAACTCTCAAACAAACCCAAACCCTAACCCTAACCCTAACTCTAACCCAAATCCTAACCTAACCCTAACCCTAACCCTAACTCAAACCCTTACTCTAACACTAACCCAAACCGTAACCCTAACCCTAACCCAAACCATAACCCAAATAATAACCCTAATCCTAACCCTAACACTAACCCTCATCCTTATCCTAACCCTAACCCTAACCCTAACCCTAACCCTAATTCTAACCCTAACCCTAACCCTAACCCTAACCCTAACCCTAACCCAAACCCAAACCCTAATCTTAACACAAACCCTAACCCTAATCCTAACCCTAACCCTAACCCTAACCCAAACCCTAACCCTAACCCTAACCCAAGCCCTAACCCTAACCCAAACCCTAACCCTAACCCTAATCCTAACCCTAATGCTAACCCTAAACCTAACCCTAACAGTAACCCTAGTGCTAACCCTAACCCTAACCCAAACCCTTACACTAACCCTAAGCCTAACCTTAACCCTAAATCAAACCCTAACCCTAACCCTAACCCTAACCCGAACGCAAACCCTAACCCTCACCCTAACCCTAACTGAAATACTTATCCTAAACCTAACCCTAACCCTAATTCTAACCCTAAACCTATTTCAAACTCAATCCCTAACCCTAATCCTAACCCTAAACCTAACCTTAACCCTTACCCAAACCCAAACTCTAAACATAACTCTAATCGGAACCCTAACCCTAACCCTAATCCTAACCCGATCCCTAACCATAACCCTAATCCAACACCTCACCCTAACCCTAATTCTAACCCTAACCCTAACCCTAACCCTAACCCAAACCCAAACCCTAATCTTAACACAAACCCTAACCCTAATCCTAACCCTAACCCTAACCCTAACTCAAACCCTAACCCTAACCCTAACCCAAACACTAACCCTAACCCTAACCCTAACCCTTACCCTAACCCTAACCTAACCCTAAACCTAACCCTAACTCAAACCCTCACTCTAACACTAACCCAAACCCTAACCCTAACACTAACCCAAACCATAACCCAAATAATAACCCTAATCCTATCCCTAACCTTAACCCTCATCCTTATCCTAACCCTAACCCTAACCCTAATTCTAAACCTAACCCTAACCCTAACCCTAACACAAACCCAAACCCTAATTTTAACACAAAGCCTAACCCTAATCCTAACTCCAAACCTAAACCTAACCCAAACACTAACCCTAACCCTAACCCTAACTCAAATCCTAACCCTAACCCTAACTCTAACCCTAAGCCTAACCCTAACCCTAACCCTAACCCTAACCCTAACCCTAAACCTAACCCTAAACCCTAACCCTAACCCTAATCCTAACCCTAACCCAAATAATAACCCTAATCCTAACCCTAACACTAACCCTCATCCTTATCCTAACCCTAACCCTAACCCTAACCCTAACCCTAATTCTAACCCTAACCCTAACCCAAACCCTAACCCTAACCCTAACCCTAACTCTAACCCAAACCCTAACCCTAACCCTCATCCTAACCCTAATCCTAACCCTAAACCTAACCCTAACACTAACCCTAGTCCTAACCCTAACTCTAACCCAAACCCTTACACTAACCCTAAGCCTAACCCTAACCCTAAATCAAACCCTAACCCTAACCCTAACCCTAACCCGAACCCAAACCCTAACCCTAACCCTAACCCTAACTGAAATACTTATCCTAAACTTAACCCTAACCCTAATGCTAACCCTAAACCTAATTCAAACTCAAACCCTAACCCTAATCCTAACCCTAAACCTAACCTTAACCCTTACCCAAACCCAAACTCTAAACATAACTCTATTCGGAACCCTAACCCTAACCCTATTCCTAATTCTAACCCTAACCATAACCCTAATCCAACACCTCACCCTAACCCTAACTCTAACCCAAAGCCTAACCTAACCCTAACTCTAAACCAAACCCAAACCGTAACCCTAACCCTTACTCTAACCCAAATCCTAACCTAACCTTAAACCTAACCCTAACTCAAAACCTAACTCTAACACTAACCCAAACCCTAACCCTAACACTAACCCAAACCATAACCCAAATAATAACCCTAATCCTAACCCTAACCTTAACCCTCATCCTTATCCTAACCCTAACCCTAACCCTAATTCTAAACCTAACCCTAACCCTAACCCTATCACTAACCCTAACCCTAACACAAATCCAAACCCTAATTTTAACACAAACCATAATCCTAATCCTAACTCCAACCCTAAACCTAACCCAAACCCTAACTCTAACCCTAACCCTAAACCTAACCCTAACCCAAACCCAAACCCTAACCCTAACCCTAACCCTAAACCTAACCCTAACCCTAAACCTAAATCTAACCCTAATGCTAACCCTAAACCTAACCCTAACACTAACCCTAGTTCTAACCCTAACCCTAAACCAAAACCTAACACTAAACCTAACCCTAACCCTAACCCTAAATCAAACCCTAAACCTAACCCTAACCCTAACCTTAACATAACCCTAACCCTAACTGAAACACTAATCCTAAACCTAACCCTAACCCTAATGCTAACCCTAAACCTAATTCAAACTCAAACCCTAACCCTAATCCTAACCCGAACTCAAACCCTAAACCTAACCCTAAACCTAACGCAAAATATAACCCAAACCGAAACCCTAACCCTAACCCTAAACCTAACCCTAAACCCTATCCCTAACACATACCCTAACCATAACCCAAACCTAAACACAAACCCTAACCCTAATCCTAACCCTAACCCTAACCCTAACCCTAACCCTAAGCCTAAACCAAACCCTAATCTTAACACAAACCCTAACCCTAATCCTAACCCTAACCGTAACCCTAACTCAAACGTTAATCCTAATCCTAACTCTAACCCAAACCCTAACCCTAAACCTAACCTTAACCCTAACACTAACACTAACCCTAACCCTAAACCTAACCCTAAATCAAACCCTAAACCTAATCCTAAACCTAACCCGAACCCAAATCCTAACCCTAACCCTAACCCTAACCCTAACCCTAACCTTAACCCTTACCCAAACCCAAACTCTAAACCAAACTCTAATCGGAACCCTAATCCTAACCCTAATCCTAACCCTAACCTTAACCATAACACTAATCCAACACCTCACGCTAACCCTATCTCTAACCTAAACCCTAACCTAAACCTAACTGTAAACCAAACCCAAACCCTAACCCTAACCCTAACTCTAACCCAAACCCTAACCTAACCCTAACCCTATCACTAATTCAAAACCTAACTCTAACACTAACCCAAACCCTAACCCTAACCCTCACACTAACCATAGCCCAAAGAATGACCCTGACCCGAATCCAAACCCTAACCCTAACCTTAACCCTAACCATAATTCTAACCCTAACCCGAACCCTAACCCTAACCCTAACCCTAACCCTAACCCTAACCCAAACCAAAGCCCTAATCTTAACACAAACCCTAACCCTAATCCTTACCCTAACCCTAACCCTAACCCAAACCCTAACCCTAACCCTAATCCTAACCCAAACCCTAATCCTAACCCTAACCCTAACCCTAATCCTAACCCTAATGCTAACCCTAAACCTAACCGTAACACTAACCCTCGTCCTAACCCTAAACCTAACCCTAACCCCAACCCTAACCGTAACCCTAACCCAAACCCTAACCCTAACCCTAACCCTAACCCTAACCCTAACCCTAACCCAAATCCTAACCCTAACCCTAATGCTAACCCTAATGCTAACCCTAAACCTAACCCTAACACTAACCCTAGTCCTAACCCTAACCCTAACCCAAACCCTAACACTAACCCTAACCCTAACCCTAACCCTAAATCAAACCCTAAACCTAACCCTAACCCTAACCTTAACCCTAACCCTAACCCTAACTGAAACACTAATCCTAAACCTAACCCTAACCTTAATGCTAACCATAAACCTAATTCAAACTCAAACCCTAACCCTAATCCTAATCCGAACCCAAACCCTAAGCCTAACCCTAAATCTAGCCCAAAACATAACCCAAACCGAAACCCTAACCCTAACCCTAACCCTAACCCTAAACTGTAACACTAACACTTACCCTAACCATAACCCAAACCTAAACCCAAACCCTAATCCTAATCCTAACCCTAACCCTAACCCTAATCCTAGTCCTAACCCTAACCCTAACCCTAACCCTAACCTTAACCCTTATCCAAACCAAAACTCTAAACCTAACTCTAATCGGAA
>JAJHUQ010000040.1:6105000-6107500 GCA_035773235.1 Eospalax fontanierii | reverse complement strand
CCCTCACTCTAACACTAACCCAAACCCCAACCCTAACTCTAACCCAAACCATAACCCAAATAATAACCCTAATCCTAACCCTAACCTTAACCCTCATCCTTATCCTAACCCTAACCCTAACCCTAATTCTAAACCTAACCCTAACCCTAACCCTAACACAAACCCAAACCCTAATTTTAACACAAAGCCTAACCCTAATCCTAACTCCAAACCTAAACCTAACCCAAACACTAACCCTAACCCTAACCCTAACCCAAATCCTAACCCTAACCCTAACTCTAACCCTAACCCTAACCCTAACCCTAACCCAAACCCTAACCCTAACCCTAATCCTAACCCTAATGCTAACCCTAATCTAACCCTAACACTAACCCTAGTCCTAAACCTAACCCTAACCCAAACCCTAACACTAACCCTAACCCTAACCCTAAACCTAAATCAAACCCTAAACCTAACCCTAACCCTAACCTTAACCCTAACCCTAACCCTAACTGAAACACTAATCCTAAACCTAACCCTAACCCTAATGCTAACCCTAAACCTAATTCAAACTCAAACCCTAACCCTAATCCTAACCCGAACCCAAACCCTAACCCTAACCCTAAACCTAGCCGAAAACGTAACCCAAACCGAAACCCTAACCCTAACCCTACCCTAACCCTAAACTGTAACCCTAACACTTACCCTAACCATAACCCAAACCTAAACCCAAAACCTAACCCTAATCCTAACCCTAACCCTAACCCTAATCCTAGTCCTAACCCTAACCCTAACCCTAACCCTAACCCTAACCCTAACCTTAAACCTTACCCAAACCCAAACTCTAAACCTAACTCTAATCGGAACCCTAACCATAACCCTAACCCTAACGCTAACCCTAACCATAACCCTAACCATAACCGTAAAGCTAAACCTAACCATAACCCTAACCCTAACCCTAAACCTAACCAAACGTAAACCCTAACCCAAACCCGAATCATAACCCTAACCCTAACACTAAACCTAACCGAAAACCTAAACCCTAAACCTAATCCTAACCCTAACCCTAACCCTAAAACAAAATCTAACCCTAAACGTAACTTTAACCCAAACCCTAACCCTAACCCTAAACCAAACCCTAATCTTAACACAAAACCTAACCCTAATCCTAACCCTAACCGTAACCCTAACTCAAAAGTTAACCCTAACCCTAACCCTAACGCAAACCCTAACCCTAACCCTAACCCTAACCCTAACGCAAACCCAAACCCTAACCCTAACCCTAATCCTAAAACTAATGCTAACCCTAACCCTAACCCTAACCCTAGTCGTAACCCTAACCCTAACCCAAACCCTAACACTAACCCTAACCCTAACCCTAACCCTAAGCCTAACCCTAACCCTAAATCAAACCCTAACCCTAACCCAAACCCTAACGCGAACCCAAACCCTAACCCTAACCCTATCCCTAACTGAAATACTTATCCTAAACCTAACCCTAACCCTAATGCTAACCCTAAACCTAATTTAAACTCAAACCCTAACCCTAACCGTAACCCTAACCCTAACCTTAACCCTTACCCAAACCCAAACTCTAAACCTAACTCTAATCGGAACCCTAACTCTAACCCTAATCCTAACCCTAACCCTAACCATAACCCTAATCCAACACCTCACCCTAACCCTAACTCTAACCCAAACCCTAACCTAAACCTAACTCTAAACCAAACCCAAACCCTAACCCTAACCCTAACTCTAACCCAAACACTAACCTAACCCTAAACCTAAACCTAACTCAAACCCTCACTCTAACACTAACCCAAACCGTAACCCTAACCCTAACCCAAACCATAACCCAAATAATAACCCTAATCCTAACCCTAACCTTAACCCTCATCCTTATCGTAACCCTAACCCTAACCCTAACCCTAATTCTAACCCTAACCCTAACCCTAACCCTAACCCTAACCCTAACCCAAACCCAAACCCTAATCTTAACACAAACCCTAACCCTAATCCTAACCCTAACCCTAACCCTAATGCTCACCTTAAACCTAATTCAAACTCAAACCCTAACCCTAATCCTAACCCTAAAACTAACCTTAACCCTTACCCGAACCCAAACTCTAAACATAACTCTAATCGGAACCCTAACCCTAACCCTAATCCTAACCCTAACCCTAACCATAACCCCAATTTAAAACAACACCCTAACCCTAACTCTAACCAAAAGCCTAACCTAAACCTAACTCTAAACCAAACCCAAAGCGTAACCCTAACCCTAACTCTAACCTAAACCCTAACCTAACCCTAAACCTAACCCTAACTCAAACCCTAACTCTAACACTAACCCAAACCCTAACCCTAACACTAACCCAAACCATAACCCAAATAATAACCCTTATCCTAACCCTAACCCTAACCCTAATTCTAAACCTAACCCTAACCCTAACCCTAACCCTAAACCTAACACAAACCCAAACCCTAATTTTAAGACAAAGCCTAAGGGTTATGGTAACTC
>JAJHUQ010000040.1:6077500-6085000 GCA_035773235.1 Eospalax fontanierii | reverse complement strand
TTAACCCTAATCCTAACCCTAAACCTAACCTTAACCCTTACCCAAACCCAAACTCTAAACATAACTCTAATCGGAACCCTAACCCTAACCCTAATCCTAACCCTAACCCTAACCATAACCCTAATCCAAAACCTCACCCTAACCCTAACTCTAACCCAAAGTCTAACCTAACCCTAACTCTAAACCAAACCCAAACCGTAACCCTAACCCTAACTCTAACACAAACCCTAACCTAACCCTATACCTAACCCTAACTCAAACCCTAACTCTAACACTAACGCAAACCCTAAACCTAACACTAACCCAAACCATAACCCAAATAATAACCCTAATCCTAACCATAACCTTAACCCTAAACCTCATCATAAATCTAACCCTAACCCTAATTTTAAACCTTACCCTAACCCTAACCCTAACCCTAACCCTAACCCTAACACAAACCCAAACCCTAATTTTAAAACAAACCCTAACCCTAATCCTAACTCCAACCCTAAACCTAACCCAAACCCTAAACCTAACCCTAACCCTAACCCAAACCCTAACCCTAACCCTAAACCTAACCCTAACACTAACCCTAGTCCTAACCCTAACCCTAACCCAAACCCTAACAATAACCCTAAACCTAACCCTAACCCTAAATCAAACCCTAAACCTAACCCTAACCCTAACGTTAACCCTAACCCTAAACCCTAACTGAAACACTAATCCTAAACCTAACCCTAACCCTAATGCTAACCCTAAACCTAATTCAAACTCAAACACTAACCCTAATCCTAACCTGAACCCAAACCCTAACCCTAACCCTAAACCTAGCCCAAAACATAACCCAAACCGAATCACTAACCCGAACCCTAACCCTAACCCTAAACTGTAACCCTAACACTTACCCTAACCATAACCCAAACCTAAACCCAAACACTAACCCTAATCCAAACCCTAACCCTAACCCTAATCCTAGTCCTAACCCTAACCCTAACCCAAACCCTTACACTAACCCTAAGCCTAACCCTAACCCTAAATCAAATCCTAACCCTAACCCTAACCCTAATCCAACACCTCACCCTAACCCTAACTCTAACCCTAACCCTAACCATAACCCTAATCCAACACCTCACCCTAACCCTAACTCTAACCCTAACCCTAACCCTAACCCTAACCCTAACCATAACCCTAACCTAACCCTAAACCTAACCCTAACTCAAACCCTCACTCTAACACTAAATCAAACCCTAACCCTAACACTAACCCAAACCATAACCCAAATAATAACCCTAATCCTAACCCTAACCTTAACCCTCATCCTTATCCTAACCCTAACCCTAACCCTAATTCTAAACCTAACCCTAACCCTAAACCTAACCCTAACCCTAACACAAACCCAAACCCTAATTTTAACACAAACCCTAACCCTAATCCTAAATCCAACCCTAAACCTAACCCAAACCCTAACCCTAATCCTAACCCTAACCCAAACTCTAACCTAACCCTAACCCTAACCCTAACCCTAAGCCAAACCCTAACCCTAACCCTAATCCTAACCCTAATGCTAACCCTAAACCTAACCCTAACACTAACTCTAGTCCTAACCCTAACCCTAACTCAAACCCTAACCCTAACCCTAACCCTAACGCTAACCCTAACCATAACCCTAACCCTAACCGTAAAGCTAAACCTAACCATAACCCTAACCCTAACCCTAAACCTAACCAAACCTAAACCCTAACCCAAACCCTAATCCTAACTCTAACCCTAACACTAAACCTAACCGAAAACCTAAACCCTAAAACTAATCCTAACCCTAACCCTAACCCTAAAACAAAACCTAACCCTAAACGTAACTTAAACCCAAACCCTAACCCTAACCCTAAACCAAACCCTAATCTTAACACAAACCTTAACCCTAATCCTAACCCTAAACGTAACCCTAACTCAAAAGTTAACCCTAACCCTAACCCTAACCAAAACCCTAACCCTAACCCTAACCCTAAACCTAACCCAAACCCAAACCCTAACCCTAACCCTAATCCTAAAACTAATGCTAACCCTAAACCTAACCCTAACCCTAGTCGTAACCCTAAACCTAACCCAAACCCTAACACTAACTCTAACCCTAACCCTAACCCTAAATCAAACCCTAAACCTAACCCTAACCCTAACCTTAACCTAACCCTAACCCTAACTGAAACACTAATCCTAAACCTAACCCTAACCCTAATGCTAACCCTAAACCTAATTCAAACTCAAACCCTAACCCTAATCCTAACCCGAACCCAAACCCTAACCCTAAACCTAAACCTAACCCAAAATATAACCCAAACTGAAACCCTAACCCTAACCCTAAACCTAACCCTAAACCCTAACCCTAACACTTACCCTAACCATAACCCAAACCTAAACACAAACCCTAACACTAATCCTAACACTAAACCTAACCCTAATCGTAGTCCTATCCCTAACCCTAACCGTAACCCTAACCCTAACCTTAACCCTTACCCAAACCCAAACTCTAAACCTAACTCTAATCGGAACCCTAACCCTAACCCTAATCCTAACCCTAACCCTAACCATAACCCTAATCCAACACCTCACCCTAACCCTAACTCTAACCCAAACCCTAACCTAAACCTAACTCTAAACCAAACCCAAACCCTAACCCTAACCCTAACTCTAACCCAAACACTAACCTAACCCTAAACCTAAACCTAACTCAAACCCTCACTCTAACACTAACCAAAACCGTAACCCTAACCCTAACCCAAACCATAACCCAAATAATAACCCTAATCCTAACCCTAACCTTAACCCTCATCCTTATCGTAACCCTAACCCTAACCCTAACCCTAATTCTAACCCTAACCCTAACCCTAACCCTAACCCTAACAGTAACCCAAACCCAAACCCTAATCTTAACACAAACCCTAACCCTAATCCTAACCCTAACCCTAACCCTAATGCTAACCTTAAACCTAATTCAAACTCAAACCCTAACCCTAATCCTAACCCTAAAACTAACCTTAACCCTTACCCGAACCCAAACTCTAAACATAACTCTAATCGGAACCCTAACCCTAACCCTAATCCTAACCCTAACCCTAACCATAACCCCAATCCAAAACCTCACACTAACCCTAACTCTAACCAAAAGCCTAACCTAAACCTAACTTTAAACCAAACCCAAAGCGTAACCCTAACCCTAACTCTAACCTAAACCCTAACCTAACCCTAATCCTAACCCTAACTCAAACCCTAACTCTAACACTAACCCAAACCCTAACCCTAACACTAACCCAAACCATAACCCAAATAATAACCCTAATCCTAACCCTAACCTTAACCCTCATCCTTATCCTAACCCTAACCCTAACCCTAATTCTAAACCTTACCCTAACCCTAACCCTAACCCTAACCCTAACACAAACCCAAACCCTAATTTTAACACAAACCCTAACCCTAATCCTAACTCCAACCCTAAACCTAACCCAAACCCTAACCCTAACCCTAACCCTAACCCAAACCCTAACCCTAACCCTAAACCTAACCCTAACACTAACACTAGTCCTAACCCTAACCCTAACCCAAACCCTAACAATAACCCTAACCCTAACCCTAACCCTAAATCAAACCCTAAACCTAACCCTAACCCTAACCTTAACCCTAACCCTAACCCTAACTGAAACACTAATCCTAAACCTAACCCTAACCCTAATGCTAACCCTAAACCTAATTCAAACTCTAAACCTAACCCTAATCCTAACCCGAACCCAAACCCTAACCCTAACCCTAAACCTAGCCCAAAACATAACCCAAACCGAAACCCTAACCCTAACCCTAACCCTAACCCTAAACTGTAACCCTAACACTTACCCTAACCATAACCCAAACCTAAACCCAAACCCTAACCCTAATCCTAACCCTAACCCTAACCCTAATCCTAGTCCTAACCCTAACCCTAACCCTAACCCTAACCCTAACCTTAACCCTGACCCAAACCCAAACTCTAAACCTAACTCTAATCGGAACCCTAACCCTAACCCTAACCCTAACGCTAGCCCTAACCATAACCCTAACCCTAACCGTAAAGCTAAACCTAACCATAACCCTAACACTAACTCTAAACCTAACCAAACCTAAACCCTAACCCAAACCCTAATCCTAACCCTAACCCTAACACTAAACCTAACCGAAAACCTAAACCCTAAACCTAATCCTAACCCTAACCCTAACCCTAAAACAAAATCTAACCCTAAACGTAACTTTAACCGAAACCCTAACCCTAACCCTAAACCAAACCCTAATCTTAACACAAACCCTAACCCTAATCCTAACCCTAACCGTAACCCTAACTCAAACGTTAACCCTAACCCTAACCCTAACCCAAACCCTAACCCTAACCCTAACCCTAACCCTAACCCAAACCCAAACCGTAACCCTAACCATAATCCTAAAACTAATGCTAACCCTAAACCTAACCCTAACCCTAGTCGTAACCCTAACCCTAACCCAAACCCTAACACTAACACTAACCCTAACCCTAACCCTAAATCAAACCCTAAACCTAACCCTAACCCTAACCTTACCCTAAACCTAACCCTAACTGAAACACTAATCCTAAACCTAACCCTAACCCTAATGCTAACCCTAAACCTAATTCAAACTCAAACCCTAACCCTAATCCTAACCCGAACCCAAACACTAACCCTAACCCTAAACCTAACCCAAAATATAACCCAAACCGAAACCCTAACCCTAACCCTAAACCTAACCCTAAACCCTAACCCTAACACTTACCCTAACCATAACCCAAACCTAAACACAAACCCTAACCCTAATCCTAACCCTAAACCTAACCCTAATCCTAGACCTATCCCTAACCCTAACCGTAACCCTAACCCTAACCTTAACCCTTACCCAAACCCAAACTCTAAACCTAACTCTAATCGGAACCCTAACCCTAACCCTAATCCTAACCCTAACCCTAACAATAACCCTAATCCAAGACCTCACCCTAACCCTAACTCTAACCCAAACCCTAACCTAAACCTAACTCTAAACCAAACCCAAACCCTAACCCTAACCCTAACTCTAACCCAAACACTAACCTAACCCTAAACCTAAACCTAACTCAAACCCTCACTCTAACACTAACCCAAAGCGTAACCCTAACCCTAACCCAAACCATAACCCAAATAATAACCCTAATCCTAACCCTAACCTTAACCCTCATCCTTATCGTAACCCTAACCCTAACCCTAACCCTAATTCTAACCCTAACCCTAACCCTAACCCTAACCCTAACCCTAACCCAAACCCAAACCCTAATCTTAACACAAACCCTAACCCTAATCCTAACCCTAACCCTAACCCTAATGCTAACCTTAAACCTAATTCAAACTCAAACCCTAACCCTAATCCTAACCCTAAAACTAACCTTAACCCTTACCCGAACCCAAACTCTAAACATAACTCTAATCGGAACACTAACCCTAACCCTAATCCTAACCCTAACCCTAACCATAACCCCAATCCAAAACCTCACCCTAACCCTAACTCTAACCAAAAGCCTAACCTAAACCTAACTCTAAACCAAACCCAAACCGTAACCCTAACCCTAACTCTAACCTAAACCCTAACCTAACCCTAAACCTAACCCTAACTCAAACCCTACCTCTAACACTAACCCAAACCCTAACCCTAACACTAACCCAAACCATAACCCAAATAATAACCCTAATCCTAACCCTAACCTTAACCCTCATCCTTATCCTAACCCTAACCCTAACCCTAATTCTAAACCTTACCCTAACCCTAACCCTAACCCTAACCCTAACACAAACCCAAACCCTAATTTTAACACAAACCCTAACCCTAATCCTAACTCCAACCGTAAACCTAACCCAAACCCTAACCCTAACCCTAACCCAAACCCTAACCCTAACCCTAAACCTAACCCTAACACTAACACTAGTCCTAACCCTAACCCTAACCCAAACCCTAACAATAACCCTAACCCTAACCCTAACCCTAAATCAAACCCTAAACCTAACCCTAACCCTAACCTTAACCCTAACCCTAACCCTAACTGAAACACTAATCCTAAACCTAACCCTAACCCTAATGCTAACCCTAAACCTAATTCAAACTCAAAACCTAACCCTAATCCTAACCCGAACCCAAACCCTAACCCTAACCCTAAACCTAGCCCAAAACATAACCCAAACCGAAACCCTAACCCTAACCCTAACCCTAAACTGTAACCCTAACACTAACCCTAACCATAACCCAAACCTAAACCCAAACCCTAACCCTAATCCTAACCCTAACCCTAACCCTAATCCTAGTCCTAACCCTAACCCTAACCCTAACCCTAACCCTAACCTTAACCCTTACCCAAACCCAAACTCTAAACCTAACTCTAATCGGAAACCTAACCGTAACCCTAACCCTAACGCTAGCCCTAACCATAACCCTAACCCTAACCGTAAAGCTAAACCTAACCATAACCCTAACACTAACTCTAAACCTAACCAAACCTAAACCCTAACCCAAACCCTAATCCTAACCCTAACCCTAACACTAAACCTAACCGAAAACCTAAACCCTAAACCTAATCCTAACCCTAACCCTAACCCTAAAACAAAATCTAACCCTAAACGTAACTTTAACCGAAACCCTAACCCTAACCCTAAACCAAACCCTAATCTTAACACAAACCCTAACCCTAATCCTAACCCTAACCGTAACCCTAACTCAAACGTTAACCCTAACCCTAACCCTAACCCAAACCCTAACCCTAACCCTAACCCTAACCCTAACCCCAACCCAAACCGTAACCCTAACCATAATCCTAAAACTAATGCTAACCCTAAACCTAACCCTAACCCTAGTCGTAACCCTAACCCTAACCCAAACCCTAACACTAACACTAACCCTAACCCTAACCCTAAATCAAACCCTAAACCTAACCCTAACCCTAACCTTACCCTAAACCTAACCCTAACTGAAACACTAATCCTAAACCTAACCCTAACCCTAATGCTAACCCTAAACCTAATTCAAACTCAAACCCTAACCCTAATCCTAACCCGAACCCAAACACTAACCCTAACCCTAAACCTAACCCAAAATATAACCCAAACCGAAACCCTAACCCTAACCCTAAACCTAACCCTAAACCCTAACCCTAACACTTACCCTAACCATAACCCAAACCTAAACACAAACCCTAACCCTAATCCTAACCCTAAACCTAACCCTAATCCTAGACCTAACCCTAACCCTAACCGTAACCCTAACCCTAACCTTAACCCTTACCCAAACCCAAACTCTAAACCTAACTCTAATCGGAACCCTAACCCTAACCCTAATCCTAACCCTAACCCTAACAATAACCCTAATCCAAGACCTCACCCTAACCCTAACTCTAACCCAAACCCTAACCTAAACCTAACTCTAAACCAAACCCAAACCCTAACCCTAACCCTAACTCTAACCCAAACACTA
>JAJHUQ010000040.1:6067500-6072500 GCA_035773235.1 Eospalax fontanierii | reverse complement strand
TAACCCTAAACCTAACCCAAACCCTAACACTAACTCTAACCCTAACCCTAACCCTAAATCAAACCCTAAACCTAACCCTAACCCTAACCTTAACCTAACCCTAACCCTAACTGAAACACTAATCCTAATCCTAACCCTAACCCTAATGCTAACCCTAAACCTAATTCAAACTCAAAACCTAACCCTACTCCTAACCCGAACCCAAACCCTACCCCTCACCCTAAACCTAACGCACAATATAACCCAAACCGAAACCCTAACCCTAACCCTAAACCTAACCCTAAACCCTAACCCTAACACTTACCCTAACCATAACCCAAACCTAAACACAAACCCTAACCCTAATCCTAACCCTAAACCTAACCCTAATCCTAGTCCTATCCCTAACCCTAACCGTAACCCTAACCCTAACCTTAACCCTTACCCAAACCCAAACTCTAAACCTAACTCTAATCAGAACCCTAACCCTAACCCTAATCCGAACCCTAACCCTAACCATAACCCTAATCCAACACCTCACCCTAACCCTAACTCTAACCCAAACCCTAACCTAAACCTAACTCTAAACCAAACCCAAACCCTAACCCTAACCCTAACTCTAACCCAAACACTAACCTAACCCTAAACCTAACCCTAACTCAAACCCTCACTCTAACACTAACCCAAACCGTAACCCTAACCCTAACCCAAACCATAACCCAAATAATAACCCTAATCCTAACCCTAACACTAACACTCATCCTTATCCTAACCCTAACCCTAACCCTAACCCTCATTCTAACCCTAACCCTAACCCTAACCCTAACCCTAACCCAAACCCAAACCCTAATCTTAACACAAAACCTAACCCTAATCCTAACCCTAAACCTAACCCTAACCCAAACCCTAACCCTAACCCTAACCCTAACCCAAACCCTAACCCAAACCCTAACCCTAACCCTAACCCTAACCCTAACCCAAACCCTAACCCTAACCCTAATCCTAACCCTAATACTAACCCTAAACCTAACCCTAACACTAACCCTAGTCCTAAACCTAACCCAAACCCAAACACTTACACTAACCCTAAGCCTAACCCTAACATTAAATCAAACCCTAACCATAACCCTAACCCTAACCCGAAACCAAACCCGAACCCTAACCCTAACCCTAACTGAAATACTTATCCTAAACCTAACCCTAAGCCTAATGCTAACCCTAAACCTAATTCAAACTCAAACCCTAACCCTAATCCTAACCCTAAACCTAACCTTAACCCTTACCCAAACCCAAACTCTAAACATAACTCTAATCGGAGCCCTAACCCTAACCCTAATCCTAACCCTAACCCTAACCATAACCCCAATCCAAAACCTCACCCTAACCCTAACTCTAACCCAAAGCCTAACCTAAACCTAACTCTAAACCAAACCCAAACTGTAACCCTAACCCTAACTCTAACCTAAACCCTAACCTAACCCTAAACCTAACCCTAACTCAAACCCTAACTCTAACACTAAGCCAAACCCTAAGCTAACACTAACCCAAACCATAACCCAAATAATAACCCTAACCCTAACCCTAACCCTAACCCTAATTCTAAACCTTACCCTAACCCTAACCCTAACCCTAACCCTAACCCTAACCCTAACACAAACCCAAACCCTAATTTTAACACAAACCCTAACCCTAATCCTAACTCCAACCCTAAACCTAACCCCAACCATAACCCTAACCCTAACCCTAACCCAAAACCTAACGCTAACCTTAAACCTAACCCTAACACTAACCCTAGTCCTAACCCTAACCCTAACCCAAACCCTAACAATAACCCTAACCCTAACCCTAACCCTAACGCTAGCCCTAACCATAACCCTAACCCTAACCGTAAAGCTAAACCTAACCATAACCCTAACCCTAACCCTAAACCTAACCAAACCTAAACCCTAACCCAAACCCTAATCCTAACCCCAACCCTAACACTAAACCTAACCGAAAACCTAAACCCTAAACCTAATCCTAACCCTAACCCTAACCCTAAAACGAAACCTAACCCTAAACGTAACTTTAACCGAAACCCTAACCCTAACCCTAAACCAAACCCTAATCTTAACACAAACCCTAACCCTAATCCTAACCCTAACCGTAACCCTAATTCAAACGTTAACCCTAACCCTAACCCTAACCCAAACCCTAACCCTAACCCTAACCCTAACCCTAACCCAAACCCAAACACTAACCCTAACCCTAATCCTAATACTAATGCTAACCCTAAACCTAACCCTAACCCTAGTCGTAACCCTAACCCTAACCCAAATCCTAACACTAACCCTAACCCTAACCCTAAACCTAAATCAAACCCTAAACCTAACCCTTACCCTAAACTTAAACTAAACCTAACCCTAACTGAAACACTAATCCTAAACCTAACCCTAACCCTAATGCTAACCCTAAACCTAATTCAAACTCAAACCCTAACCCTAACCCTAAACCTAACCCAAAATATAACCCAAACCGAAACCCTAACCCTAACCCTAAACCTAACCCTAAACCCTAACCCTAACACTTACCCTAACCATAAACCAAACCTAAACACAAACCCTAACCCTAATCCTAACCCTAAACCTAACCCTAATCCTAGTCCTATCCCTAACCCTAACCGTAACCCTAACCCTAACCTTAACCCTTACCCAAACCCAAACTCTAAACCTAACTCTAATCGGAACCCTAACCCTAACCCTAATCCTAACCCTAACCCTAACCATAACCCTAATCCAACACCTCACCCTAACCCTAACTCTAACCCAAACCCTAACCTAAACCAAATTCTAAACCAAACCAAAACCCTAACCCTAACCCTAACTCTAACCCAAACACTAACCTAACCCTAAACCTAACCCTAACTCAAACCCTCACTCTAACACTAACCCAAACCGTAACCCTAACCCTAACCCAAACCATAACCCAAATAATAACCCTAATCCTAACCCTAACACTAACCCTCGTCCTTATCCTAACCCTAACTCTAACCCTAACCTGAACCCTAACCCTAATTCTAACCCTAACCCTAACCCTAACCCTAACCCTAACCCAAACCCAAACCCAAATCTTAACACAAACCCTAACCCTAATCCTAACCCTAACCCTAACCCTAACCCAAACCCTAACCCTAATCCTAACCCTAACCCTAACCCTAACCCAAACCCTAACCCTAACCCTAACCCTAACCCAAACCCTAACCCTAATTCTAAACCTTACCCTAACCCTAACCCTAACCCTAACCCTAACCCTAACACAAACCCAAACCCTAATTTTAAAACAAACCCTAACCCTAATCCTAACCCCAACCCTAAACCTAACACAAACCCTAACCCTAACCCTAAACCTAACCCTAACACTAAACCTAGTCCTAACCCTAACACTAACCCAAACCCTAACAATAACCCTAACCCTAAATCAAACCCTAAACCTAACCCTAACTCTAACGTTAACCCTAACCCTAACCCTAACTGAAACACTAATCCTAAACCTAACCCTAACCCTAATGCTAACCCTAAACCTAATTCAAACTCAAACCCTAACCCTAACCCTAACCCTAATTCTAACTGAAACCCAAACCCTAACACTAACCCTAACCCAAACCCTAACAATAACCCTAAACCTAAACCTAAACCCTAACCCAAAAACTAACCCTAACCCTAAACCTAACCATTACCCAAACCTTAACCCTAACCCTAAACCTAACTGAAACACTAATCCTAAACCTAAACCTCACCCTAATGCTAACCCTAAACCTAATTCAAACTCAAACACTAACCCTAATCCTAACCTGAACCCAAACCCTAACCCTAACCCTAAACCTAGCCCAAAACATAACCCAAACCGAATCACTAACCCGAAACCTCACCCTAACCCTAAACTGTAACCCTAACACTTACCCTAACCATAACCCAAAACTAAACCCAAACCCTAACCCTAATCCTAACCCTAACCCTAATCCTAATCCTAGTCCTAACCCTAACCCTAACCCTAACCGTAACCCTAACCTTAACCCTTACCCAAACCCAAACTCTAAACCTAACTCTAATCGGAACCCTAACCCTAACCCTAACCCTAACCCTAACGCTAACCCTAACCATAACCCTAACCCTAACCGTAAAGCTAAACCTAACCATAACCCTAACCCTAACCCTAAACCTAACCAAACCTAAACCCTAACCCAAACCCTAACCCTAACCCTAACCCTAAACCCTAACCCTAATCCTAACCCTAACCCTAACCCTAAAACAAAACCTAACCCTAAACGTAACTTTAACCCAAACCCTAACCTTAACCCTAAAACAAACCCTAATATTAACACAAACCCTAAACCTAATCCTAACCCTAAACCTAACCCTAATCCTAGTCCTATCCCTAATCCTAACCGTAACCCTAACCCTAACCCTAACCCTAACCCAAACCCAAACCCTAATCTTAACACAAACCCTAACCTTAATCCTAACCCTAACCCTAACCCTAACCCAAACCCTAACCCTAACCCTAACCAAAACCCTAACCCTAACCCAAACCCTAAACCTAAATCAAACCCTAAACCTAACCCTAACCCTAACTTTAACCCTAACCCTAACCCTAAATGAAACACTAATCCTAAATCTAACCCTAACCCTAATGCTAACCCTAAACCTAATTCAAACTCAAACCCTAACCCTAATCCTAACCCAAACCGAAACCCTAACCCTAATCCTAACCCTAACACTAACTCAAACCCTCACTCTAACACTAACCCAAAAGTAACCCTAACCCTAACCCAAACCATAACCCAAATAATAACCCTAATCCTAACCCTAACACTAACCCTCATCCTTATCCTAACCCTAACCTTAACCCTAATCCTAGTCCTAACCCTAACCCTAACCCTAATCCTAACCCTAACCCTAACCCTAACCCAAACCCTAACCCTAAACCTAACCCTAACCCTAACCCAAACCCTAACCCTAACCCTAACCCTAACCCTAACCCAA
>JAJHUQ010000040.1:6060000-6062500 GCA_035773235.1 Eospalax fontanierii | reverse complement strand
TAACACTAACCCTCATCCTTATCCTAACCCTAACCCTAACCCTAACCCTAACCCTAACCCTAATTCTAACCCTAACCCTAACCCTAACCCTAACCCAAACCCAAGCCCTAATCTTAACAAAAACCCTAACCCTAATCCTAACCCTAAACCTAACCCTAAACCAAACCCTAACCCTAACCCTAACCCTAACCCTAACCCTAACCCTAACCCTAACCCTAACCCAAACAGTATCCCTAACCCTAATCCTAACCCTAATGCTAACCCTCAACCTAAACCTAACACTAACCCTAGTCCTAACCCTAACCCTAACCCAAACACTTACACTAACCCTAAGCCTAACCCTAACCCTAAATCAAACCCTAACCCTAACCTGAACCCAAACCCTAACCTTAACCCTAACCCTAACTGAAATACTTATCCTAAACCTAATCCTAACCCTAATGATAACCCTAAACCTAATTCAAACTCAAACCCTAACCCTAATCCTAACCCTAAACCTAACCTTAACCCTTACCCAAACCCAAACTCTAAACATAACTCTAATCGGAACCCTAACCCTAACCCTCATCCTAACCCTAACCCTAATCATAACCCTAATCCAAAACCTCACCCTAACCCTAACTCTAACCCAAAGCCTAACCTAAACCCTAACTCTAAACCAAACCCAAACCGTAACCCTAACCCTAACACTAACCAAACCCTAACCTAACCCTAAACCTAAGCCTAGCTCAAGCCCTAACTCTAACAATAACCCAAAACCTAACCCTAACCCTAACACAAACCATAACCCAAATAATAACCCTAATCCTAACCCTAAAACTAACCCTCATCCTTATCCTAACCCTAACCCTAACCCTAACCCTTACACTAACCCTAACCCTAACCCTAATTCTAACCCTAACACTAGTCCTAACCCTAACCCTAACCCAAACCCTTACACTACCCCTAAGCCTAACCCTAATCCTAAATCAAACCCTAACCCTAACCCTAACCCTAACCCGAACCCAAACCCTAACCCTAACTGAAATACTTATACTAAACCTAACCCTAACCCTAATGCTAACCCTAAACCTAATTCAAACTCAAACCCTAACCCTAATCCTAACCCTAAACCTAACCTTAACCCTTACCCAAACCCAAACTCTAAACATAACTCTAATCGGAACCCTAACCCTAACCCTAATCCTAACCCTAACCCTAACCATAACCCTAATCCAAAACCTCACCCTAACCCTAACTCTAACCCAAAGCCTAACCTAACCCTAACTCTAAACCAAACCCAAACCGTAACCCTAACCCTAACTCTAACCCAAACACTAACCTAACCCTAAACCTAACCCTAACTCAAACCCTAACTCTAACACTAACCCAAACCCTAACCCTAAAACTAACCCAAACCATAACCCAAATAATAACCCTAATACTAACCCTAACCTTAACCCTCATCCTTATCCTAACCCTAACCCTAACCCTAATTCTAAACCTAACCCTAACCCTAACCCTAACCCTAACACAAACCCAAACCCTAATTTTAACACAAACCCTAACCCTAATCCTAACTCCAACCCTATACCTAACCCAAACCCTAACACTAACCCTAACACAAACCCTAACCCTAACCCTAACCGTAACCCTAACCCTAACCCTAACCCTAACCCAAACCCTAAACCTAACTCTAATCCTAACCCTAATGCTAACCCTAACCTAACCCTAACACTAACCCTAGTCCTAACCCTAACCCTTACCCAATCCCTAACACTAACCCTAGTCGTAACCCTAACCCTAACCCGAACCCAAACCCTAACCCTAACTGAAATACTTATACTAAACCTAACCCTAACCCTAATGCTAACCCTAAACCTAATTCAAACTCAAACCCTAACCCTAATCCTAACCCGAACCCAAACCCTAACCCTAACCCTAAACATAGCCCAAAACATAACCCAAACCCAAACCCTAACCCTAACCCTAACTCTAACCCTAAACCCTAAACCTAACACTTACCCTAACCATAACCCAAACCTAAACACAAACCCTAACCCTAATGCTAACCCTAAACCTAACCCTAATCCTAGTCCTATCCCTAACCCAAAACATAACCGAAACCGAAACCCTAACCCTAACCGTAACACTAAACTGTAACCCTAACACTTAACCTAACCATAACCCAAACCTAAACCCAAACCCTTAACCTAATCCTAACCCTAACCCTAACCCTAACACTAATCCTAGTCCTAACTCTAACCCTAACCCTAACCCTAACCCTAACCCTAACCCTAACCTTAACACTTACCCAATCCCAAACTCTAAACCTAACTCTAATCGGAACCCTAACCCTAACCCTAACCCTAACGCTAACCCTAACCATAACCCTAACCCTAACCGTAAAGCTAAACCTAACCCTAAACCTAACCCTAACCCTAAACCTAACCAAACCTAAACCCTAACACAAACCCTAATCCTAACCATAACCCTAACACTAAACCAAACCGAAAACATA
>JAJHUQ010000040.1:6045000-6047500 GCA_035773235.1 Eospalax fontanierii | reverse complement strand
CCTAACCCTAAACCTAACCCAAAACATAACCCACACCGAAACCCTAACCCTAACCCAAACCCACACCGTAACCCTAACCATAACCGTAAACCTAACCCTAAACCAAACCCTAATCTTAACACAAACCCTAACCCTAATCCTAACCCTAACCGTAACCCTAACTCAAAAGTTAATCCTAACCCTAACTCTAACCCAAACCCTAACCCTAACCCTAACCCTAACCCAAACCCTAACACTAACCCTAACCCTAAACCTAACCCTAAATCAAACCCCAAACCTAATCCTAAACCTAACCCGAACCCAAATCCTAACCCTAACCCTAACCCTAACCCTAACCCTAACCCTAACCCTAACCGTAAACTTAACCCTTACCCAAACCCAAACTCTAATCGGAACCCTAATCCTAACCCTAATCATAACCCTAACCTTAACCATAACACTAATCCAACACCTCACGCTAACCCTATCTCTAACCTAAACCCTAACCTAAACCTAACTCTAAACCAAACCCAAACCCTAACCCTAACCGTAACCCTAACCCAAACCCTAACCCTAACCCTAACCCTAACCCTAACCCTAACCCAAATCCTAACCCTAACCCTAATCCTAACCCTAATGCTAACCCTAAACCTAACCCTAACACTAACCCTAGTCCTAACCCTAACCCTAACCCAAACCCTAACACTAACCCTAACCCTAACCCTAACCCTAAATCAAACCCTAAACCTAACCCTAACCCTAACCTTAACCCTAACCCTAACCCTAACTGAAACACTAATCCTAAACCTAACCCTAACCTTAATGCTAACCATAAACCTAATTCAAACTCAAACCCTAACCCTAATCCTAATCCGAACCCAAAACCTAAGCCTAACCCTAAATCTAGCCCAAAACATAACCCAAACCGAAACCCTAACCCTAACCCTAACCCTAACCCTAAACTGTAACCCTAACACTTACCCTAACCATAACCCAAACCTAAACCCAAACCCTAATCCTAATCCTAACCCTAACCCTAACCCTAATCCTAGTCCTAACCCTAACCCTAACCTAACCCTAACCTTAAACCTTACCCGAACCCAAACTCTAAACCTAACGCTAATCGGAACCCTAACCCTAAACCTAAAGCTAACGCTAACCCTAACCATAACCCTAACCCTAACCGAAAAGCTAAACCTAACCATAACCCTAACCCTAACCCTAAACCTAACCAAACCTAAACCCTAACCCAAACCCTAATCCTAACCCTAACCCTAACACTAAACCTAACCGAAAACCTAAACCCTAAACCTAATCCTAACCCTAACCCTAACCCTAAAACAAAACCTAATCCTAAATGTAACTTTAACCCAAACCCTAACCCTAACCCTAAACCAAACCCTAATCTTAACACAAACCCTAACCCTAACCCTAAATCAAACCCTAAACCTAACCCAAACCCTAACCCTAACCCTAACCCTAACCCTAACCCTAACCCTAACCCAAAACCTAACCCTAACCCTAAACCTAACCTTAACCCAAACCCAAACCCTAACCCTAACATTATCCTAAAACTAATGCTTACCCTATACCTAACCCTAACCCTAGTCATAACCCTAACCCTAACCCAAACCCTAACACTAACACTAACCCTAACCCTAACCCTAAATCAAACCCTAAACCTAACCCTAACCCTAACGTTAACCTAACCCTAAACCTTACTGAAACACTAATCCTAAACCTAACCCTAACCCTAATGCTAACCCTAAACCTAATTCAAACTCAAACCCTAACCCTAATCCTAACCCGAACCCAAACCATAATCCTAACCCTAAACGTAACCCAAAATATAACCCAAACCGAAACCCTAACCCTAACCCTAACCCTAACCCTAACTCTAACCCTAACCCTAATCCAAAGTCCTATCCCTAACCCTAACCGTAACCCTAACCCTAACCTTAACCCTTACCCAAACCCAAACTCTAAACCTAACTCTAATCGGAACCCTAACCCTAACCCTAATCCTAACCCTAACCCTAACCATAACCCTAATCCAACACCTCACCCTAACCCTAACTCTAACCAAAACCCTAACCTAAACCTAACTCTCAACCAAACCCAAACCCTAACCCTAAACCTAACTCTAACCCAAACCCTTACCTAACCCTAAACCTAACCCTAACTCAAACCCTCACTCTAACACTAACCCAAACCGTAACCCTAACCCTAACCCAAACCATAACCCAAATAATAACCCTAATCCTAACCCTAACACTAACCCTCATCCTTATCTTAACCCTAACCCTAACCCTAACCCTAACCCTAACCCTCACCCTAATTCTAACCCTAACCCTAACCCAAACCCTAACCCTAACCCTAAACCTAACGCAAACCCAAACCCTAATCTTAACAGAAATTCTAACCCTAATCCTAACCCTAACCCTAACCCTAACCTAAACCCTAACCCTAACCCTAACCCTAACCCAAACCCTAATCCTAACCCTAATGCTAACCCTAAACC
>JAJHUQ010000040.1:6030000-6035000 GCA_035773235.1 Eospalax fontanierii | reverse complement strand
TTAACCCTAACACTAATCCTAGTCCTAACCATAACCCTAACCCTAACCCTAACCCTGACCCTAACCTTAACCCTTACCCAAACCCAAACTCTAAACCTAACTGTAATCGAAACCCTAACGCTAATCCTAACCCTAACGCTAACCCTAACCATAACCCTAACCCTAACCCTAAACCTAACCAAACCTAAACCCTAACCCAAACCCTAATCCTAACCCTAATCCTAACACTAAACCTAACCGAAAACCTAACCCTAAACCTAATCCTAACCCTAACCCTAACCCTAAAACAAAACCTAACCCTAAACGTAACTTTAACCAAAACCCTAACCCTAACCCAAACCCTACCCTAACCCTAACCCTAATCCTAAAACTAATGCTAACCCTAAACCTAACCCTAACCCTAGTCGTAACCCTAACCCTAACCCAAACCCTAACACTAACCCTAACCCTAACCCTAAATCAAACCCTAAACCTAACCCTAACCCTAACCTTAACCTAACCCTAACCCTAACTGAAACACTAATCCTAAACCTAACCCTAACCCTAATGCTAAAACTAAACCTAATTCAAACTCAAACCCTAACCCTAATCCTAACCCGAACGCAAACCCTAACCCTAAACCTAAACCAAAATATAACCCAAACCGAAACCCTAACCCTAACCCTAAACCTAACCCTAAACCCTAACCCTAAAACTTACCCTAAACATAACCCAAACCTAAACCCAAACCCTAACCCTAATCCTAACCCTAACCATAACCCTAATCCTAATCCTAAACCTAACACTAAACCTAACCGTAACCCTAACCCTAACCTTAACCCTTACCCAAACCCAAACTCTAAACCTAACTCTAATCGAAACCCTAACCCTAACCCTAATTCTAACCCTAACCCTAACCATAACCCTAATCCAACACCTCACCCTAACCCTAACTCTAACCCAAACCCTAACCTAAACCTAACTCTAAACCAAACCCAAACCCTAAACCTAACCCTAACTCTAACCCAAACCTAACTTAACCCTAAACCTAAACCTAACTCAAACCCTCACTCTAACACTAACCCAAACCGTAACCCTAACCCTAACACAAACCATAACCCAAATAATAACCCTAATCCTAACCCTAACACTAACCCTCATCCTTATCCTAACCCTAACCCTAACCCTAACCCTAACCCTAACCCAAACCCAAACCCTAATCTTAACACAAACTCTAACCCTAATCCTAACCCTAACCCTAACGCTAACTCAAACCCTAACCCTAACCCTAAACCTAACCCTAACCCTAACCCTAATCCTAACCCTAACCTTAACCATAACCCTAATCCAACACCTCACGGTAAACCTATCTCTAACCTAAACCCTAACCTAAACCTAACTCTAAACCAAAGCCAAACCCTAACCCTAACCCTAACTCTAACCCAAACCCTAACCTAACCCTAAACCTATCGCTAATTCAAACCCTAACTCTAACACTAACCCAAACCCTAACCCTAACCCTAACACAAACCATAACCCAAATAATAACCCTAACCCTAACCCTAACCCTAACCCTAACCTTAACCCTAACCATAATTCTAACCCTAACCCAAACCCTAACCCTAACCCTAATCCTAAACCAAACCCTAATCCTAACCCTAACCCTAACCCTAATCCGAACCCAAACCCTAACCCTAACCCTAAATCTAGCCCACAACATAACCCAAACCAAAACCCTAACCCTAACCCTAACCCTAACCCTAAACTGTAACCCTAACACTTACCCTAACCATAACCCAAACCTAAACCCAAACCCTAACCCTAACCCTAACCCTAAACCTAACCCTAACCCAAACCCGAACCCTAACCCTAACCCTAACCCAAACCCTAACCCTAACCCTAACCCTAAGCCTAACCCTAACCCTAACCCTAACCCTAATCCTAACCCTAATGCTAACCCTAAACCTAACCCAAACACTAACCCTAGTCCTAACCCTAACCCTAACCCAAACCCTAACACTAACCCTAACCCTAACCCTAACCCTAAATCAAACCCTAAACCTAACCCTAAACCTAACCCGAACCAAAACTCTAACCCTAACCCTAACCATAACTGAAACACTAATCCTAAACCTAACCCGAACCCTAATGCTAATCCTAAACCTAATTCAAACTCAAACCCTAACCCTAATCCTAAACCGAACTCAAACCCTAACCCTAAACCTAAACCTAACCCAAACCGAAACCCTAACCCTAACCCTAAACCTAACCCTAAACCCTAACCCTAACACTTACCCTAATCATAACCCAAACCTAAACCCAAACCCTAACCCTAATCCTAAACCTAACACTAACCCTAATCCTAGTCCTAACCCTAACCCTAACCCTAACCCTAACCCTAACCTTAACCCTTACCCAAACCCAAACTCTAAACCAAACTCTAATCGGAACCCTAATCCTAACCCTAATCCTAACCCTAACCCTAACCATAACCCTAATCCAACACCTCACGCTAACCCTATCTCTAACCTAAACCCTAACCTAAACCTAACTCTAAACCAAACCCAAACCCTAACCCTAACTCTAACTCTAACGCAAACCCTAACCTAAACCTAAACCTATCCCTAATTCAAACCCTAACGCTAACACTAACCCAAACCCTAACCCTAACGCTAACACAAACCATAACTCAAATAATAACCCTAACCCTACCCCTAACCCTAAACCTAACCTTAACCCTAACCATAATTCTAACCCTAACCCGAACCCTAACCCTAACCCTAACCCTAACCCTAACCCTAACCCAAACCCAAACCCTAATCTTAACACAAACCCTAACCCTAATCCTAACCCTAACCCTAACCCTAAACCAAACCCTAACCCTAACCCTAATCCTAAACCAAACCCTAACCCTAACCCTAACCCTAATGCTAACCCTAAACCTAACCCTAACACTAACCCTCGTCCTAACCCTAACCCTAAACCTATCCCTAACCCTTACCGTAACCCTAACCCAAACCCTAACCCTAACCCTAACCCTAACCCTAATCCTAACCCAAACCCTAACCCTAACCCTAATCCTAACCCTAATGCTAACCCTAAAACGAACCCTAACACTAACCCTAGTACTAACCCTAACCCTAACCCAAACCCTAACACTAACCCTAACCCTAAATCAAACCCTAAACCGAACCCTAACCCTAACCTTAACCCTAACCCTAACCCTAACTGAAACACTAATCCTAAACCTAACACTAACCCTAATGCTAACCCTAAACCTAATTCAAACTCAATCCCTAACCCTAATCCTAACCCGAACCCAAACCCTAACCCTAACCCTAAACCTAGCCCAAATCATAACCCAAACCGAAACCCTAACACTAACCCTAACGCTAACCCTAAACTGTAACCCTAACACTTACCCTAACCATAACCCAAACCTAAACCCAAACCCTAACCCTAATCCTAACCTTAACCCTAACACTAATCCTAGTCCTAACCATAACCCTAACCCTAACCCTAACCCTGACCCTAACCTTAACCCTTACCCAAACCCAAACTCTAAACCTAACTGTAATCGGAACCCTAACGCTAATCCTAACCCTAACGCTAACCCTAACCATAACCCTAACCCTAACCCTAAACCTAACCAAACCTAAACCCTAACCCAAACCCTAATCCTAACCCTAATCCTAACACTAAACCTAACCGAAAACCTAACCCTAAACCTAATCCTAACCCTAACCCTAACCCTAAAACAAAACCTAACCCTAAACGTAACTTTAACCAAAACCCTAACCCTAACCCAAACCCTACCCTAACCCTAACCCTAATCCTAAAACTAATTCTAAACCTAAACCTAACCCTAACCCTAGTCGTAACCCTAACCCTAACCCAAACCCTAACACTAACCCTAACCCTAACCCTAAATCAAACCCTAAACCTAACCCTAACCCTAACCTTAACCTAACCCTAACCCTAACTGAAACACTAATCCTAAACCTAAACCTAACCCTAATGCTAAAACTAAACCTAATTCAAACTCAAACCCTAACCCTAATCCTAACCCGAACGCAAACCCTAACCCTAAACCTAAACCAAAATATAACCCAAACCGAAACCCTAACCCTAACCCTAAACCTAACCCTAAACCCTAACCCTAAAACTTACCCTAAACATAACCCAAACCTAAACCCAAACCCTAACCCTAATCCTAACCCTAACCATAACCCTAATCCTAGTCCTAAACCTAACCCTAAACCTAACCGTAACCCTAACCCTAACCTTAACCCTTACCCAAACCCAAACTCTAAACCTAACTCTAATCGAAACCCTAACCCTAACCCTAATTCTAACCCTAACCCTAACCATAACCCTAATCCAACACCTCACCCTAACCCTAACTCTAACCCAAACCCTAACCTAAACCTAACTCTAAACCAAACCCAAACCCTAAACTTAACCCTAACTCTAACCCAAACCTAACTTAACCCTAAACCTAAACCTAACTCAAACCCTCACTCTAACACTAACCCAAACACTAACCCTAAGCCTAACACAAACCATAACCCAAATAATAACCCTAATCCTAACCCTAACACTAACCCTCATCCTTATCCTAACCCTAACCCTAACCCTAACCCTAACCCTAACCCAAACCCAAACCCTAATCTTAACACAAACCCTAACCCTAATCCTTACCCTAACCCTAACCCTAAACCAAACCCTAACCCTAACCCTAATCCTAAACCAAACCCTAATCCTAACCCTAACCCTAACCCTAATCCTAACCCTAATGCTAACCCTAAACCTAACCCTAACACTAACCCTCGTCCTAACCCTAACCGTAACACTAACCCTAACCCTAACCGTAACCCTAACCCAAACCCTAACCCTAACCCTAACCCTAACCCTAACCCAACGCCTAACCCTACCCCTAATCCTAACCATAATGCTAACCCTAAACCTAACCCTAACACTAACCCTAGTCCTAACCCTAACCCTAAATCAAACCCTAAACC
>JAJHUQ010000040.1:6017500-6022500 GCA_035773235.1 Eospalax fontanierii | reverse complement strand
CCCTAACCCTAAAACCTAACCCTAACCCTAACCCTAACCCTAACTAAAACCCTAACACTAACCCAACCCGAAAACAAACCCTAAACCTAACCCGAAACTTAACCGAAAACCTAAACCTAACCGTAATCCTAAACCAAACCCTAACCCTAACACTAACCCTAACCCTAATCCTAACCATAACCCTAACCCTAACCCAAACCCGAACCCTAACCCTAACCCTAACCCAAACCCTAACCCTAACCCTAACCCTAAGCCTAACCCAAACACTAATCCTAACCCTAATCCTAACCCTAATGCTAACCCTAAACCTAACCCAAACACTAACCCTAGTCCTAACCCTAACCCTAACCCAAACCCTAACACTAACCCTAACCCTAACCCTAACCCTAAATCAAACCCTAAACCTAACCCTAAACCTATACCGAACCCAAACTCTAACCCTAACCCTAACCCTAACTGAAACACTAATCCTAAACCTAACCTGAACCCTAATGCTAACCCTAAACCTAATTCAAACTCAAACCCTAACCCTAATCCTAACCCGAACTCAAACCCTAACCCTAACCCTAAACCTAACCCAAAACATAATACAAACCGAAACCCTAACCCTAACCCTAACCCTAACCCTAACCCTAACCCTAAACCCTAACCCTAACACTTACCCTAATCATAACCCAAAAATAAACCCAAACCCTAACCCTAATCCTAACCCTAATCCTAGTCCTAATCCTAACGCTAACTCTAACCCTAACCCGAACCCTAACCTTAACCCTTACCCAAACCCAAACTCTAAACCAAACTCTAATTGGAACCCTAATCCTAAACCTAATCCTAACCCTAACCCTAACCATAACCCTAATCCAACACCTCACGCTAACCCTATCTCTAACCTAAACCCTAACCTAAACCTAACTCTAAACCAAACCCAAACCCTAACCCTAACCCTAACTCTAACGCAAACCCTAACCTAACCCTAAACCTATCCCTAATTCAAACCTAACTCTAACACTAACCCAAAATCTAACCCTAACCCTAACACAAACCATAACCCAAATAATAACCCTAACCCTACCCCTAACCCTAAACCTAACCTTAACCCTAACCATAATTCTAACCCTAACCCGAACCGTAACCCTAACCCGAACCCTAACCCTAACCCTAACCCAAACCCAAACCCTAATCTTAACACAAACCCTAACCCTAATCCTAACCCTAACCCTAACCCTAACCCAAACCCTAACCCTAACCCTAATCCTAACCCAAACCCTAACCCTAACCCTAATCCTAACCCTAATGCTAACCCTAAACCTAACCCTAACACTAACCCTCGTCCTAACCCTAACCCTAACCCTAATCCTAACCGTAACCCTAACCCAAACCCTAACCCTAACCCTAACCCTAACCCTAACCCTAACCCTAACCCAAACCCTAACCCTAACCCTAATCTTAACCCTAATGCTAACCCTAAACCCAACCCTAACACTAACCTTAGTACTAACCCTAACCCTAACCCAAACCCTAACACTAACCCTAACCCTAACCCTAACCCTAAATCAAACCCTAACCCTAACCCTAACCCTAACTTTAACCCTAACCCTAACCCTAACTGAAACACTAATCCTAAACCTAACCCTAACCCTAATGCTAACCCTAAACCTAATTCAAACTCAAACCCTAACCCTAATCCTAACCCGAACCCAAACACTAACCCTAACCCTAAACCTAGCCCAAAAAATAAACCAAACAGAAACCCCAACCCTAACCCCAACCCTAAACTGTAACCCTAACACTTACCCTAACCATAACCCAAACCTAAATCCAAACCCTAACCCTAACCCTAACCCTAACCCTAACCCTAACCTTAACCCTTACCCAAACCCAAACTCTAAACCTAACTCTAATCGGAACCCTAACCCTAACCCTAACCCTAACCCTAACGCTAACCGTAAACATAACCCTAAACCTAACCGTAAAGCTAAACCTAACCATAACCCTAACCCTAACCCTAAACCTAACCAAACCTAAACCCTAACCCAAACCCTAATCCTAACCCTAATCCTAACACTAAACTTAACCGAAAACCTAAACCCTAAACCTAATCCTAACCCGAACCCAAACCCTAAACCTAACCGTAAACCTAAACCAAAATATAACCCAAACCGAAACCCTAACCCTAACCGTAAACCTAACCTTAAACCCTAACCCTAACACTTACCCTAACCATAACCCAAACCTAAACCCAAACCCTAACCCTAATCCTAACCCTAACCCTACCCCTAATCCTAGTCCTAAACCTAACCCTAACCCTAACCCTATCCCTAACCCTAACCTTTACCCTTACCCAAACCCAAACTCTAAACCTAACTCTAATCGAAACCCTAACCCTAACCCTAATTCTAACCCTAACCCTAACCATAACCCTAATCCAACACCTCAACCTAACCCTAACTCTAACCCAAACCCTAACCTAAACCTAACTCTAAACCAAACCCAAACCCTAAACCTAAACCTAACTCTAACCCAAACCCTAACCTAACCCTAAACCTAACCCTAACTCAAACCCTCACTCTAACACTAACCCAAACCGTAACCCTAACCCTAACACAAACCATAACCCAAATAATAACCCTAATCCTAGCCCTAACACTAACCCTCATCCTTATCCTAACCCTAACCCTAACCCTAACCCTAACCCTAATTCTAACCCTAACCCTATCCCTAACCCTAAACCTAACCCTAACCCAAACCCAAACCCTAATCTTAACACAAACCCTAACCCTAATCCTAACCCTAACCCTAACCCTAACCCAAACCCTAACCCTAACCCTAACCCTAACCCAAACCCTAACCCTAACCCTAACCCTAACCCTAACCCAAACCCTAACCCTAACCCTCATCCTAACCCTAATCCTAACCCTAACCCTAACCCTAACCCTAACCCTAAATCAAACCCTAACCCTAACCCTAACCCGAACCCGAATCCAAACCCTAACACTAACCCTAACCCTAACTGAAATACTTATCCTAAACCTAACCCTAACCCTAATGCTAACCCTAAACCTAATTCAAACTCAAACCCTAACCCTAATCCTAACCCTAAACCTAACCTTAACCCTTACCCAAACCCAAACTCTAAACCTAACTCTAATCGGAACCCTAACCCTAACCCTAATCCTAACCCTAACCCTAACCATAACCCTAATCCAAAACCTCACCCTAACCCTAACTCTAACCCAAAGCCTAACCTAAACCTAACTCTAAACCAAACCCAAACCGTAACCCTAACCCTAACTCTAACCCAAACCCTAACCTAACCATAAACCTAACCCTAACTCAAACCCTAACTCTAACACTAAACCATACCCTTACCGTAACACTAACCCAAACCATAACCCAAATAATAAGCCTAATCCTAACCCTAAACTTAACGCTCATCCTTATCCTAACCCTAACCCTAACCCTAATTCTAAACCTAACCCTAACCCTAACCCTAACCCTAACCCTAACACAAATCCAAAACCTAATTTTAACACAAACCCAAACCCTAATCCTAACTCCAAACCTAAACCTAACCCAAACTCTAAACCTAACCCTAACCCTAAATCGAACCCTAACCCAAACCCAAACCCTAACCCTAAACCAAACCCTAGCCCTAAACCTAAATCTAACCCCAATGCGAACCCTAAACCTAACCCAAACACTAACCCTAGTCCTAACCCTAACCCTAAACCAAAACCTAACACTAACCCTAACCCTAACCCTAACCCTAAATCAAACCCTAAACCTAACCCTAACCCTAACCTTAACATAACCCTAACCCTAACTGAAACACTAATCCTAAACCTAACCCTAACCCTAATGCTAACCCTAAACCTAATTCAAACTCAAACCCTAAGCCTAATCCTAACCCAAACCCAAACCCTAAACCTAACCCTAAACCTAAGGCAAAACATAACCCAAACCGAAACCCTAACCCTAAGCCTAAACCTAACCCTAAACCCTAACCCTAACACTTACCTTAACCATAACCCAAACCTAAACACAAACCCTAACCGTAATCCTAACCCTAACCCTAACCCTAACCCTAACCCTAACCCTAAACCAAACCCTAATCTTAACACAAACCCTAACCCTAATCCTAACCCTAACCGTAACCCTAACTCAAACGTTAACCCTAACCCTATCCCTAACCCAACCCGAACGCAAACCCTAACCCTAACTCGAAACTTAACCGAAAACCTAAACCTAAATGTAATCCTAAACCAAACCCTAACCCTAACCCTAACCCTAACCCTAACCCTAACCTTAAACCTAACCCAAACCCTAACCCTAACCCTAACCCAAAACCTAAACCTAACCCTAAACCTAACCATAACCATAACCCAATCCCTAACACTAACAATAAACCTAAACTTAACCCCTAACCCCTAACCCCAAACCCTAACCCAAACCTAACCCTAACCCTAACCCTAACCTTAAACCTAAACCTAGTCCTAACCCTAACCCTAACCCTAACCCTAACCCTAACCTTAACCCCTACCCAAACCCAAACTCTAAACCTAACTCTAATCGGAACCCTAACCCTAACCCTAATCCTAACCCAAACCCTAACCATAACCCTAATCCAACACCTCACCCTAACCCTAACTCTATTCCAAACCCTAACCTAACCCTAACTCTAAACAAAACCCAAACCCTAACACTAACCCTAACTCTAACCCAAACCCTAACCTAACCCTAAACCTAACTCTAACTCAAACCCTAATTCTAACACTAACCCAAACACTAACCCTAACCCTAACTCAAACCATAACACAAATAATAACCCTAATCCTAAACCTAACCCTAACCCTAGTCCTTATCCTAACCCTAACCCTAATTCTAACCCTAACCCTAACCCTAATTCTAACCCTAAACCTAACCCTGACCCAAAACCTAATCCTAAACCTAACCCTAAACTTAATCTTAACACTAACCCTAACCCTAACACTAACCCAGAT
>JAJHUQ010000040.1:5982500-6015000 GCA_035773235.1 Eospalax fontanierii | reverse complement strand
ACATAACCCTAACCCTAACCGTAAAGCTAAACCTAACCATAACCCTAACCCTAACCCTAAACCTAACCAAACCTAAACCCTAACCCAAACCCTAAACCTAACCCTAATCCTAACACTAAACTTAACCGAAAACCTAAACCCTAAACCTAATCCTAACCCGAACCCAAACCCTAACCCTAACCCTAAACCTAAACCAAAATATAACCCAAACCGAAACCCTAACCCTAACCGTAAACCTAACCTTAAACCCTAACCCTAACACTTACCCTAACCATAACCCAAACCTAAACCCAAACCCTAACCCTAATCCTAACCCTAACCCTAACCCTAATCCTAGTCCTAAACCTAACCCTAACCCTAACCGTAACCCTAACCCTAACCTTAACCCTTACCCAAACCCAAACTCTAAACCTAACTCTAATCGAAACCCTAATCCTAACCCTAACCCTAACCCTAACCCTAACCCTAACCCAAACCCTAACCCTAACCCTAATCTTAACCCTAATGCTAACCCTAAACCTAACCCTAACACTAACCCTAGTCCTAACCCTAACCCTAACCCAAACCCTAACAATAACCCTAACCCTAACCCTAACCCTAAATCAAACCCTAAACCTAACCCTAACCCTAACCTTAACCCTAACCCTAACCCTAACTGAAACACTAATCCTAAACCTAACCCTAACCTTAATGCTAACCATAAACCTAATTCAAACTGAAACCCTAACCCTAATCCTAATCCGAACCCAAACCCTAACACTAACCCTAAATCTAGCCCAAAACATAACCCAAACCAAAACCCTAACCCTAACCCTAACCCTAACCCTAAACTGTAACCCTAACACTTACCCTAACCATAACCCAAACCTAAACCCAAACCCTAACCCTAACCCTAAAACCTAACCCTAACCCTAACCCTAACCCTAACTAAAACCCTAACACTAACCCAACCCGAACACAAACCCTAACCCTAACCCGAAACTTAACCGAAAACCTAAACCTAACCGTAATCTTAAACCAAACCCTAACCCTAACACTAACCCTAACCCTAATCCTAACCCTAACCCTAACCCAAACCCGAACCCTAACCCTAACCCTAACCCAAACCCTAACCCTAACGCTAACCCTAAGCCTAACCAAAACCCTAATCCTAACCCTAATCCTAACCCTAATGCTAACCCTAAACCTAACCCAAACACTAACCCTAGTCCTAACCCTAACCCTAACCCAAACCCTAACCCAAACCCTAACACTAACCCTAACCCTAACCCTAACCCTAAATCAAACCCTAAACCTAACCCTAAACCTATACCGAACCCAAACTCTAACCCTAACCCTAACCCTAACTGAAACACTAATCCTAAACCTAACCTGAACCCTAATGCTAACCCTAAACCTAATTCAAACTCAAACCCTAACCCTAATCCTAACCCGAACTCAAACCCTAACCCTAACCCTAAACCTAACCCAAAACATAACCCAAACCGAAACCCTAACCCTAACCCTAACCCTAACCCTAACCCTAACCCTAAACCCTAACCCTAACACTTACCCTAATCATGACCCAAAAATAAACCCAAACCCTAACCCTAATCCTAACCCTAATCAGAGTCCTAATCCTAACCCTAACTCTAACCCTAACCCTAACCCTAACCTTAACCCTTACCCAAACCCAAACTCTAAACAAAACTCTAATTGGAACCGTAATCCTAAGCCTAATCCTAACCCTAACCCTAACCATAACCCTAATCCAACACCTCACGCTAACCCTATCTCTAACCTAAACCCTAACCTAAACGTAACTCTAAACCAAACCCAAACACTAACCCTAACCCTAACTCTAACGCAAACCCTAACCTAACCCTAAACCTATCCCTAATTCAAACCCTAACTCTAACACTAACCCAAAATCTAACCCTAACCCTAACACAAACCATAACCCAAATAATAACCCTAACCCTACCCCTAACCCTAAACCTAACCTTAACCCTAACCATAATTCTAACCCTAACCCGAACCCTAACCCTAACCCTAACCCTAACCCTAACCCAAACCCAAACCCTAATCTTAACACAAACCCTAACCCTAATCCTAACCCTAACCCTAACCCTAACCCAAACCCTAACCCTAACCCTAACCCTAAACCTAACCTTAACCCTAACCATAATTCTAACCCTAACCCGAACCCTAACCCTAACCCTAACCCTAACCCTAACCCTAACCCAAACCCAAACCCTAATCTTAACACAAACCCTAACCCTAATCCTAACCCTAACCCTAACCCTAACCCAAACCCTAACCCTAACCCTAACCCTAACCCAAACCCTAACCCTAACCCTAATCCTAACCCTAATGCTAACCCTAAACCTAACCCTAACACTAACCCTCGTCCTAACCCTAACCCTAACCCTAACCCTAATCCTAACCGTAACCCTAACCCAAACCCTAACCCTAACCCTAACCCTAACCCTAAACCTAACCCAAACCCTAACCCTAACCCTAATCTTAACCCTAATGCTAACCCTAAACCTAACCCTAACACTAACCCTAGTACTAACCCTAACCCTAACCCAAACCCTAACACTAACCCTAACCCTAACCCTAACCCTAACTGAAACACTAATCCTAAACCTAACCCTAACCCTAATGCTAACCCTAAACCTAATTCAAACTCAAACCCTAACCCTAATCCTAACCCGAACCCAAACACTAACCCTAACCCTAAACCTAGCCCAAAACATAAACCAAACAGAAACCCTAACCCTAACCCTAACCCTAAACTGTAACCCTAACACTTCCCCTAACCATAACCCAAAACTAAACCCAAACCCTAACCATAATCCTAACCCTAACCCTAACCGTAACCCTAACCCTAACCTTAACCCTTACCCAAACCCAAACTCTAAACCTAACTCTAATCGAAACCCTAACCCTAACCCTAATTCTAACCCTAACCCTAACCATAACCCTAATCCAACACCTCACCCTAACCCTAACTCTAACCCAAACCCTAACCTAAACCTAACTCTAAACCAAACCCAAACCCTCAACCTAAACCTAACTCTAACCCAAACCCTAACCTAACCCTAAACCTAACCCTAATCCTAACCCTAACCCTAACCCTTATCCTAGTCCTAAACCTAACCGTAACCCTAACCGTAACCCTAACCCTAACCTTAAACCTTACCCAAACCCAAACTCTAAACCTAACTCTAATCGAAACCCTAACCCTAACCCTAATTCTAACCCTAACCCTAACCATAACCCTAATCCAACACCTCACCCTAACCCTAACTCTAACACAAACCCTAAACTAAACCTAACTCTAAACCAAACCCAAACCCTAAACCTAAACCTAACTCTAACCCAAACCCTAACCTAACCCTAAACCTAACCCTAACTCAAACCCTCACTCTAACACTAACCCAAACCGTAACCCTAACCCTAACACAAACCATAACCCAAATAATAACCCTAATCCTAGCCCTAACACTAACCCTCATCCTTATCCTAACCCAAACCCTAACCCTAACCCTAATCCTAATTCTTACCCTAACCCTAACCCTAAACCTAAACCTAACCCTAACCCAAACCCAAAATCTAATCTTAACACAAACCCTAACCCTAATCCTAACCCTAACCCTTACCCTTACCCAAACCCTTACCCTAACCCTAACCCTAACCCAAACCCTAACCCTAACCCTAACCCTAACCCTAACCCTAACCCAAACCCTAACCCTAACCCTCATCCTAACCCTAATCCTAACCCTAAACCTAACCCTAACACTAACCCTAGTCCTAACCCTAACCCTTCCCAAAACCTTACACTAACCCTAAGCCTAGCCCTAACCCTAAATCAAACCCTAACCCTAACCCTAACCCGAACCCAAACCCACACCCTAACACTAACCCTAACCCTAACTGAAATACTTTTCCTAAACCTAACCCTAACCCTAATGCTAACCCTAAACCTAATTCAAACTCAACCCCTAACCCTAATCCTAACCCTAAACCTAACCTTAACCCTTACCCAAACCCAAACTCTAAACATAACTCTAATCGGAAGCCTAACCCTAACCCTAATCCTAACCCTAACCCTAACCATAACCCTAATCCAAAACCTCACCCTAACCCTAACTCTAACCCAAAGCCTAACCTAACCCTAACTCTAAACCAAACCCAAACCGTAACCCTAACCCTAACTCTAACCCAAACCCTAACCTAACCATAAACCTAACCCTAACTCAAACCCTAACTCTAACACTAACCCAAACCCTAACCCTAACACTAACCCAAACCATAACCCTACCCCTAACCCTAAACCTAACCTTAACCCTAACCATAATTCTAACCCTAACCCGAACCCTAACCCTAACCCTAACCCTAACCCTAACACTAACCCAAACCCAAACCCTAATCTTAACACAAACCCTAACCCTAATCCTAACCCTAACCCTAACCCTAACCCAAACCCTAACCCTAACCCTAACCCTAACCCAAACCCTAACCCTAACCCTAATCCTAACCCTAATGCTAACCCTAAACCTAACCCTAACACTAACCCTCGTCCTAACCCTAACCCTAACCCTAATCCTAACCGTAACCCTAACCCAAACCCTAACCCTAACCCTAACCCTAACCCTAACCCTAACCCAAACCCTAACCCTAACCCTAATCTTAACCCTAATGCTAACCCTAAACCTAACCCTAACACTAACCCTAGTACTAACCCTAACCCTAACCCAAACCCTAACACTAACCCTAACCCTAACCCTAACCCTAAATCAAACCCTAAACCTAACCCTAACCCTAACTTTAACCCTAACCCTAACTGAAACACTAATCCTAAACCTAACCCTAACCCTAATGCTAACCCTAAACCTAATTCAAACTCAAACCCTAACCCTAATCCTAACCCGAACCCAAACACTAACCCTAACCCTAAACCTAGCCCAAAACATAAACCAAACAGAAACCCTAACCCTAACCCTAACCCTAAACTGTAACCCTAACAATTACCCTAACCATAACCCAAACCTAAACCCAAACCCTAACCCTAACCCTAACCCTAACCCTAACCTTAACCCTTACCCAAACCCAAACTCTAAACCTAACTCTAATCGGAACCCTAACCCTAACCCTAACCCTAACGCTAACCCTAAACATAACCCTAACCCTAACCGTAAAGCTAAACCTAACCATAACCCTAACCCTAACCCTAAACCTAACCAAACCTAAACCCTAACCCAAACCCTAATCCTAACCCTAATCCTAACACTAAACTTAACCGAAAACCTAAACCCTAAACCTAATCCTAACCCGAACCCAAACCCTAACCCTAACCCTAAACCTAAACCAAAATATAACCCAAACCGAAACCCTAACCCTAACCGTAAACCTTACCTTAAACCTTAACCCTAACACTAACCCTAACCATAACCCTAACCTAAACCCAAACCCTAAACCTAATCCTAACCCTAACCCTAACCCTAATCCTAGACCTAAACCTAACCCTAACCCTAACCGTAACCCTAACCCTAACCTTAACCCTTACCCAAACCCAAACTCTAAACCTAACTCTAATCGAAACCCTAACCCTAACCCTAATTCTAACCCTAACCCTAACCATAACCCTAATCCAACACCTCACCCTAACCCTAACTCTAACCCAAACCCTAACCTAAACCTAACTCTAAACCAAACCCAAAACCTAAACCTAAACCTAACACTAACCCAAACCCTAACCTAACCCTAAACCTAACCCTAACTCAAACCCTCACTCTAACACTAACCCAAACCGTAAACCTAACCCTAACACAAACCATAACCCAAATAATAACCCTAATCCTAGCCCTAACACTAACCCTCATCCTTATCCTAACCCTAACCCTAACCCTAATTCTAACCCTAACCCTAACCCTAACCCTAAACCTAACCCTAACCCAAACCCAAACCCTAATCTTAACACAAACCCTAACCCTAATCCTAACCCTAACCCTAACCCTAACCCAAACCCTAACCCTAACCCTAACCCTAACCCAAACCCTAACCCTAACCCTAACCCTAACCCTAACCCTAACCCAAACCCTAACCCTAACCCTCATCCTAACCCTAATCCTAACCCTAAACCTAACCCTAACACTAACCCTAGTCCTAACCCTAACCCTAACCCAAAACCTTACACTAACCCTAAGCCTAACCCTAACCCTAAATCAAACCCTAACCCTAACCCTAACCCGAACCCGAACCCAAACCCTAAAACTAACCCTAACCCTAACTGAAATACTTATCATAAACCTAACCCTAACCCTAATGCTAACCCTAAACCTAATTCAAACTCAAACCCTAACCCTAATCCTAACCCTAAACCTAACCTTAACCCTTACCCAAACCCAAACTCTAAACATAACTCTAATCGGAACCCTAACCCTAACCCTAATCCTAACCCTAACCCTAACCATAACCCTAATCCAAAACCTCACCCTAACCCTAACTCTAACCCAAAGCCTAACCTAACCCTAACTCTAAACCAAACCCAAACCGTAACCCTAACCCTAACTCTAACCCAAACCCTAACCTAACCATAAACCTAACCCTAACTCAAACCCTAACTCTAACACTAACCCAAAACCTAACCCTAACACTAACCCAAACCATAACCCAAATAATAACCCTAATCCTAACCCTAACCTTAACCCTCATCCTTATCCTAACCCTAACCCTAACCCTAATTCTAAACCTAACCCTAACCCTCACCCTAACCCTAACACAAATCCAAACCCTAATTTTAACACAAACCCAAACCCTAATCCTAACTCCAACCCTAAACCTAACCCAAACCCTAAACCTAACCCTAACCCTAAACTGAACCCTAACCCAAAACCTAACCCTAACCCTAACCCTAACCCTAACCCTAAACCAAACCCTAACCCTAAACCTAAATCTAACCCTAATGCTAACCCTAAACCTAACCCTAACACTAACCCTAGTCCTAACCCTAACCCTAAACCAAAACCTAACACTAACCCTAACCCTAACCCTAACCCTAAATCAAACCCTAAACCTAACCCTAACCCTAACCTTAACATAACCCTAACCCTAACTGAAACACTAATCCTAAACCTAACCCTAACCCTAATGCTAACCCTAAACCTAATTCAAACTCAAACCCTAAGCCTAATCCTAACACGAACCCAAACCCTAAACCTAACCCGAAACATAACGCAAAATATAACCCAAACCGAAACCCTAACCCTAAGCCTAAACCTAACCCTAAACCCTAACCCCAACACTTACCTTAACCATCAACCAAACCTAAACACAAACCCTAACCCTAATCCTAACCCTAACCCTAACCCTAAACCTAACCCTAAACCAAACCCTAATCTTAACACAAACCCTAACCCTAATCCTAACCCTAACCGTAACCCTAACTCAAACGTTAACCCTAACCCTAACTCTAACCCAAACCCTAACCCTAACCCTAACCCTAACCCAAACCCTAACACTAACCCTAACACTAACCCTAACCCTAAATCAAACCCTAAACCTAATCCTAAACCTAACCCGAACCCAAACACTAACCCTAACCCTAACCCTAACTGAAACACTAATCCTAAACCTAACCCGAACCCTAATGCTAACCCTAAACCTAATTCAAACTCAATACCTAACCCTTATCCTAACCCTAACCCTAATTCTAACATTAACCCTAACCGTAATTCTAACCCTAAACCTAACCCTGACCCAAAACCTAATCCTAAACCTAACCCTAAACTTAATCTTAACACTAACCCTAACCCTAACACTAACCCAGATTCAAACCTAACCCTAACCCAAACCCTAACCCTAACTCTAACCTAACCCAAAACCTAACCCTAACCCTAATCCTAACCCTAATGATAACCCTAAACCTAACTCAAACACAAACCCTAACCCTAAGCCTAACCCTAACCCTAACCCTAACCCAAACCCTAACCCTAACCCTAATCCTAACCCTAATGCTAACCCTAAACCTAACCCTAACACTAACCCTAGTCCTAACCCTAACCCTAACCCAAACCCTAACACTAACCCTAACCCTAACCCTAACCCTAAATCAAACCCTAAACCTAACCCTAACCCTAACCTTAACCCTAACCCTAACCCTAACTGAAACACTAATCCTAAACCTAACCCTAACCTTAATGCTAATCATAAACCTAATTCAAACTCAAACCCTAACCCTAATCCTAATCCGAACCCAAACCTTAACCCTAACCCTAAATCTAGCCCAAAACATAACCCAAACCAAAACCCTAACCCTAACCCTAACCCTAACCCTAAACTGTAACCCTAACACTTACCCTAACCATAACCCAAACCTAAACCCAAACCCTAACCCTAACCCTAAAACCTAACCCTAACCCTAACCCTAACCCTAACTAAAACCCTAACACTAACCCAACCCGAACACAAACCCTAAACCTAACCCGAAACTTAACCGAAAACCTAAACCTAACCGTAATCCTAAACCAAACCCTAACCCTAACACTAACCCTAACCCTAATCCTAACCATAACCCTAACCCTAACCCAAACCCGAACCCTAACCCTAACCCTAACCCAAACCCTAACCCTAACCCTAACCCTAAGCCTAACCCAAACACTAATCCTAACCCTAATCCTAACCCTAATGCTAACCCTAAACCTAACCCAAACACTAACCCTAGTCCTAACCCTAACCCTAACCCAAACACTAACACTAACCCTAACCCTAACCCTAACCCTAAATCAAACCCTAAACCTAACCCTAAACCTATACCGAACCCAAACTCTAACCCTAACCCTAACTGAAACACTAATCCTAAACCTAACCTGAACCCTAATGCTAACCCTAAACCTAATTCAAACTCAAACCCTAACCCTAATCCTAACCCGAACTCAAACCCTAACCCTAACCCTAAACCTAACCCAAAACATAATACAAACCGAAACCCTAACCCTAACCCTAACCCTAACCCTAACCCTAACCCTAACCCTAAACCCTAACCCTAACACTTACCCTAATCATAACCCAAAAATAAACCCAAACCCTAACCCTAATCCTAACACTAATCCTAGTCCTAATCCTAACCCTAACTCTAACCCTAACCCTAACCCTAACCTTAACCCTTACCCAAACCCAAACTCTAAACCAAACTCTAATTGGAACCCTAATCCGAAACCTAATCCTAACCCTAACCCTAACCATAACCCTAATCCAACACCTCACGCTAACCCTATCTCTAACCTAAACCCTAACCTAAACCTAACTCTAAACCAAACCCAAACCCTAACCCTAACCCTAACTCTAACGCAAACCCTAACCTAACCCTAAACCTATCCCTAATTCAAACCCTAACTCTAACACTAACCCAAAATCTAACCCTAACCCTAACACAAACCATAACCCAAATAATAACCCTAACACTACCCCTAACCCTAAACCTAACCTTAACCCTAACCATAATTCTAACCCTAACCCGAACCGTAACCCTAACCCTAACCCTAACCCTAACCCTAACCCAAACCCAAACCCTAATCTTAACACAAACCCTAACCCTAATCCTAACCCTAACCCTAACCCTAACCCAAACCCTAACCCTAACCCTAATCCTAACCCAAACCCTAACCCTAACCCTAATCCTACCCCTAATGCTAACCCTGAACCTAACCCTAACACTAAACCTCGTCCTAACCCTAACCCTAACCCTAATCCTAACCGTAACCGTAACCCAAACACTAACCCTAACCCTAACCCTAACCCTAACCCTAACCCTAACCCAAACCCTAACCCTAACCCTAATCTTAACCCTAATGCTAACCCTAAACCTAACCCTAACACTAACCTTAGTACTAACCCTAACCCTAACCCAAACCCTAACACTAACCCTAACCCTAACCCTAACCCTAAATCAAACCCTAAACCTAACCCTAACCCTAACTTTAACCCTAACCCTAACCCTAACTGAAACACTAATCCTAAACCTAACCCTAACCCTACTGCTAACCCTAAACCTAATTCAAACTCAAACCATAACCCTAATCCTAACCCGAACCCAAACACTAACCCTAACCCTAAACCTAGCCCAAAAAATAAACCAAACAGAAACCCTAACCCTAACCCTAACCCTAAACTGTAACCCTAACACTTACCCTAACCATAACCCAAACCTAAACCCAAACCCTAACCCTAACCCTAACCCTAACCCTAACCCTAACCTTAACCCTTACCCAAACCCAAACTCTAAACCTAACTCTAATCGGAACCCTAACCCTAACCCTAACCCTAACCCTAACGCTAACCGTAAACATAACCCTAAACCTAACCGTAAAGCTAAACCTAACCATAACCCTAACCCTAACCCTAAACCTAACCAAACCTAAACCCTAACCCAAACCCTAATCCTAACCCTAATCCTAACTCTAAACTTAACCGAAAACCTTCACCCTAAACCTAATCCTAACCCGAACCCAAACCCTAACCCTAACCCTAACCCTAACCCTAACCCAAACCCTAACCCTAACCCTAACCCTAACCCTAAACTTAACCCTAACCAAAATCCAAACCCTAATCTTAACACAAACCCTAACCCTAATACTAACCCTAACCCTAACCCTAACCCAAACCCTAACCCTAACCCTAACCCTAACCCAAACCCTAACCCTAACCCTAACCCTAACCCTAACCCAAACCGTAACCCTAACCCTCATCCTAACCCTAATCCTAACCCTAAACCTAACCCTAACACTAACCCTAGTCCTAACCCTAACCCTAACCCAAAACCTTACACTAACCCTAAGCCTAACCCTAACCCTAAATCAAACCCTAACCCTAACCCTAACCCGAACCCGAACCCAAACCCTAAAACTAACCCTAACCCTAACTGAAATACTTATCATAAACCTAACCCTAACCCTAATGCTAACCCTAAACCTAATTCAAACTCAAACCCTAACCCTAATCCTAACCCTAAACCTAACCTTAACCCTTACCCAAACCCAAACTCTAAACATAACTCTAATCGGAACCCTAACCCTAACCCTAATCCTAACCCTAACCCTAACCATAACCCTAATCCAAAACCTCACCCTAACCCTAACTCTAACCCAAAGCCTAACCTAACCCTAACTCTAAACCAAACCCAAACCGTAACCCTAACCCTAACTCTAACCCAAACCCTAACCTAACCATAAACCTAACCCTAACTCAAACCCTAACTCTAACACTAACCCAAACCCTAACCCTAACACTAACCCAAACCATAACCCAAATAATAACCCTAATCCTAACCCTAACCTTAACCCTCATCCTTATCCTAACCCTAACCCTAACCCTAATTCTAAACCTAACCCTAACCCTCACCCTAACCCTAACACAAATCCAAACCCTAATTTTAACACAAACCCAAACCCTAATCCTAACTCCAACCCTAAACCTAACCCAAACCCTAAACCTAACCCTAACCCTAAACTGAACCCTAACCCAAAACCTAACCCTAACCCTAACCATAACCCTAACCCTAAACCAAACCCTAACCCTAAACCTAAATCTAACCCTAATGCTAACCCTAAACCTAACCCTAACACTAACCCTAGTCCTAACCCTAACCCTAAACCAAAACCTAACACTAACCCTAACCCTAACCCTAACCCTAAATCAAACCCTAAACCTAACCCTAACCCCAACCTTAACATAACCCTAACCCTAACTGAAACACTAATCCTAAACCTAACCCTAAACCTAATGCTAACCCTAAACCTAATTCAAACTCAAACCCTAAGCCTAATCCTAACACGAACCCAAACCCTAAACCTAACCCGAAACATAACGCAAAATATAACCCAAACCGAAACCCTAACCCTAAGCCTAAACCTAACCCTAAACCCTAACCCTAACACTTACCTTAACCATAAACCAAACCTAAACACAAACCCTAACCCTAATCCTAACCCTAACCGTAACCCTAACCCTAACCCTAACCCTAACCCTAAACCAAACCCTAATCTTAACACAAACCCTAACCCTAATCCTAACCCTAACCGTAACCCTAACTCAAACGTTAACCCTAACCCTAACTCTAACCCAAACCCTAACCCTAACCCTAACCCTAACCCAAACCCTAACACTAACCCTAACACTAACCCTAACCCTAAATCAAACCCTAAACCTAATCCTAAACCTAACCCGAACCCAAACACTAACCCTAACCCTAACCCTAACTGAAACACTAATCCTAAACCTAACCCGAACCCTAATGCTAACCCTAAACCTAATTCAAACTCAATACCTAACCCTTATCCTAACCCTAACCCTAATTCTAACATTAACCCTAACCGTAATTCTAACCCTAAACCTAACCCTGACCCAAAACCTAATCCTAAACCTAACCCTAAACTTAATCTTAACACTAACCCTAACCCTAACACTAACCCAGATTCAAACCTAACCCTAACCCAAACCCTAACCCTAACTCTAACCTAACCCAAAACCTAACCCTAACCATAATCCTAACCCTAATGATAACCCTAAACCTAACTCAAACACAAACCCTAACCCTAAGCCTAACCCTAACCCTAACCCTAACCCAAACCCTAACCCTAACCCTAATCCTAACCCTAATGCTAACCCTAAACCTAACCCTAACACTAACCCTAGTCCTAACCCTAACCCTAACCCAAACCCTAACACTAACCCTAACCCTAACCCTAACCCTAAATCAAACCCTAAACCTAACCCTAACCCTAACCTTAACCCTAACCCTAACCCTAACTGAAACACTAATCCTAAACCTAACCCTAACCTTAATGCTAACCATAAACCTAATTCAAACTCAAACCCTAACCCTAATCCTAATCCGAACCCAAACCTTAACCCTAACCCTAAATCTAGCCCAAAACATAACCCAAACCAAAACCCTAACCCTAACCCTAACCCTAACCCTAAACTGTAACCCTAACACTTACCCTAACCATAACCCAAACCTAAACCCAAACCCTAACCCTAACCCTAAAACCTAACCCTAACCCTAACCCTAACCCTAACTAAAACCCTAACACTAACCCAACCCGAACACAAACCCTAAACCTAACCCGAAACTTAACCGAAAACCTAAACCTAACCGTAATCCTAAACCAAACCCTAACCCTAACACTAACCCTAACCCTAATCCTAACCATAACCCTAACCCTAACCCAAACCCGAACCCTAACCCTAACCCTAACCCAAACCCTAACCCTAACCCTAACCCTAAGCCTAACCCAAACACTAATCCTAACCCTAATCCTAACCCCAATGCTAACCCCAAACCCAACCCAAACACTAACCCTAGTCCTAACCCTAACCCTAACCCAAACCCTAACACTAACCCTAACCCTAAACCTAACCCTAAATCAAACCCTAAACCTAACCCTAAACCTATACCGAACCCAAACTCTAACCCTAACCCTAACCCTAACTGAAACACTAATCCTAAACCTAACCTGAACCCTAATGCTAACCCTAAACCTAATTCAAACTCAAACCCTAACCCTAATCCTAACCCGAACTCAAACCCTAACCCTAACCCTAAACCTAACCCAAAACATAATACAAACCGAAACCCTAACCCTAACCCTAACCCTAACCCTAACCCTAACCCTAACCCTAAACCCTAACCCTAACACTTACCCTAATCATAACTCAAAAATAAACCCAAACCCTAACCCTAATCCTAACCCTAATCCTAGTCCTAATCCTAACCCTAACTCTAACCCTAACCCTAACCCTAACCTTAACCCTTACCCAAACCCAAACTCTAAACCAAACTCTAATTGGAACCCTAATCCTAAACCTAATCCTAACCCTAACCCTAACCATAACCCTAATCCAACACCTCACGCTAACCCTATCTCTAACCTAAACCCTAACCTAAACCTAACTCTAAACCAAAGCCAAACCCTAACCCTAACCCTAACTCTAACGCAAACCCTAACCTAACCCTAAACCTATCCCTAAATCAAACCCTAACTCTAACACTAACCCAAAATCTAACCCTAACCCTAACACAAACCATAACCCAAATAATAACCCTAACCCTACCCCTAACCCTAAACCTAAACTTAACCCTAACCATAATTCTAACCCTAACCCGAACCGTAACCCTAACCCTAACCCTAGCCCTAAACTTAACCCAAACCCAAACCCTAATCTTAACACAAACCCTAACCCTAATCCTAACCCTAACACTAACCCTCGTCCTAACCCTAACCCTAACCCTAATCCTAACCGTAACCCTAACCCAAACCCTAACCCTACCCCTAACCCTAACCCTAACCCTAACCCTACCCCAAACCCTAACCCTAACCCTAATCTTAACCCTAATGCTAACCCTAAACCTAACCCTAACACTAAACTTAGTACTAACCCTCACCCTAACCCAAACCCTAACACTAACCCTAACCCTAACCCTAACCCTAAATCAAACCCTAAACCTAACCCTAACCCTAACTTTAACCCTAACCCTAACCCTAACTGAAACACTAATCCTAAACCTAACCCTAACCCTAATGCTAACCCTAAACCTTATTCAAATTCAAACCCTGACCCTAATCCTAACCCGATCCCAGACACTAACCCTATCCCTAAACCTAGCCCAAAAAATATCCCAAACAGAAACCCTAACCCTAACCCTAACCCTAAACTGTAACCCTAACACTTACCCTAACCATATCCCAAATCTAAACCCAAACCCTAACCCTAACCCTAACCCTAACCCTAACCCTAACCTTAACCCTTACCCAAACCCAAACTCTAAACCTAACTCTAATCGGAACCCTAATCCTAACCTTAGCCCTAACCCAAACGCTAAACGTAAACATAACCCTAAACCTAACCGTAAAGCTAACCCTAACCCTAACCCTAACCCTAAACCCTAAACCTAATCCTAACCCGAACCCAAACCCTAACCCTAACCCTAAACCTAAACCAAAATATAACCCAAACCGAAACCCTAACCCTAACCGTAAACCTAACTTTAAACCCTAACCCTAACACTTACCCTAACCATAACCCAAACCTAAACCCAAACCCTAACCCTAATCCTAACCCTAACCCTAACCCTAATCCTAGTCCTAAACCTAACCCTAACCCTAACCGTAACCCTAACCCTAACCTTAACCCTTACCCAAACCCAAACTCTAAACCTAACTCTAATCGAAACCCTAACCCTAACCCTAATTCTAACCCTAACCCTAACCATAACCCTAATCCAACACCTCAACCTAACCCTAACTCTAACCCAAACCCTAACCTAAACCTAACTCTAAACCAAACCCAAACCCTAAACCTAAACCTAACACTAACCCAAACCCTAACCTAACCCTAAACCTAACCCTAACTCAAACCCTCACTCTAACACTAACCCAAACCGTAACCCTAACCCTAACACAAACCATAACCCAAATAATAACCCTAATCCTAGCCCTAACACTAACACTCATCCTTATCCTAACCCTAACCCTAACCCTAACCCTAACCCTAATTCTAACCCTAACCCTAACCCTAACCCTAAACCTAACCCTAACCCAAACCCAAACCCTAATCTTAACACAAACCCTAACCCTAATCCTAACCCTAACCCTAACCCTAACCCAAACCCTAACCCTAACCCTAACCCTAACCCAAACCCTAACCCTAACCCTAACCCTAACCCTAACCCAAACCCTAACCCTAACCCTCATCCTAACCCTAATCCTAACCCTAACCCTAACCCTAACCCTAACCCTAACCCTAAATCAAACCCTAACCCTAACCCTAACCCGAACCCGAACCCAAACCCTAACACTAACCCTAACCCTAACTGAAATACTTATCCTAAACCTAACCCTAACCCTAATGCTATCCCTAAACCTAATTCAAACTCAAACCCTAACCCTAATCCTAACCCTAAACCTAACCTTAACCCTTACCCAAACCCAAACTCTAAACCTAACTCTAATCGGAACCCTAACCCTAACCCTAATCCTAACCCTAACCCTAACCATAACCCTAATCCAAAACCTCACCCTAACCCTAACTCTAACCCAAAGCCTAACCTAACCCTAACTCTAAACCAAACCCAAACCGTAACCCTAACCCTAACTCTAACCCAAACCCTAACCTAACCATAAACCTAACCCTAACTCAAACCCTAACTCTAACACTTACCCAAACCCTAACCGTAACACTAACCCAAACCATAACCCAAATAATAACCCTAATCCTAACCCTAACCTTAACCCTCATCCTTATCCTAACCCTAACCCTAACCCTAATTCTAAACCTAACCCTAACCCTAACCCTAACCCTAACCCTAACACAAATCCAAAACCTAATTTTAACACAAACCCAAACCCTAATCCTAACTCCAACCCTAAACCTAACCCAAACCCTAAACCTAACCCTAACCCTAAACCGAACCCTAACCCAAACCCTAACCCTTACCCTAACCCTAACCCTAACCCTAAACCAAACACTAACCCTAAACCTAAATCTAACCCTAATGCTAACCCTAAACCTAACCCTAACACTAACCCTAGCCCTAACCCTAACCCTAAACCAAAACCTACCCCTAACCCTAGCCCTACCCCTAACCCTAAATTAAACCCTAAACCTAACCTTAACCCTACCCTTAACATAACCCTAACCCTAACTGAAACACTAATCCTAAACCTAACCCTAACCCTAATGCTAACCCTAAACCTAATTCAAACTCAAACCCTAAGCCTAATCCTAACCCAAACCGAAACCCTAAACCTAACCCTAAACCTAAGGCAAAACATAACCCAAACCGAAACCCTAACCCTAAGCCTAAACCTAACCCTAAACCCTAACCCTAACACTTACCTTAACCATAACCCAAACCTAAACACAAACCCTAACCGTAATCCTAACCCTAACCCTAACCCTAACCCTAACCCTAACCCTAAACCAAACCCTAATCTTAACACAAACCCTAACCCTAATCCTAACCCTAACCGTAACCCTAACTCAAACGTTAACCCTAACCCTATCCCTAACCCAACCCGAACGCAAACCCTAACCTAACTCGAAACTTAACCGAAAACCTAAACCTAAATGTAATCCTAAACCAAACCCTAACCCTAACCCTAACCCTAACCCTAACCCTAACCCTAACCCTAACCTTAAACCTAACCCAAACCCTAACCCTAACCCTAACCCAAAACCTAAACCTAACCCTAAACCTAACCATAACCATAACCCAATCCCTAACACTAACAATAAACCTAAACTTAACCCCTAACCCCTAATCCCAAACCCTAACCCAAACCTAACCCTAACCCTAACCCTAACCTTAAACCTAAACCTAGTCCTAACCCTAACCCTAACCCTAACCCTAACCCTAACCTTAACCCTTACCCAAACCCAAACTCTAAACCTAACTCTAATCGGAACCCTAACCCTAACCCTAATCCTAACCCAAACCCTAACCATAACCCTAATCCAACACCTCACCCTAACCCTAACTCTATTCCAAACCCTAACCTAACCCTAACTCTAAACAAAACCCAAACCCTAACACTAACCCTAACTCTAACCCAAACCCTAACCTAACCCTAAACCTAACTCTAACTCAAACCCTAATTCTAACACTAACCCAAACACTAACCCTAACCCTAACTCAAACCATAACACAAATAATAACCCTAATCCTAAACCTAACCCTAACCCTAGTCCTTATCCTAACCCTAACCCTAATTCTAACCCTAACCCTAACCCTAATTCTAACCCTAAACCTAACCCTGACCCAAAACCTAATCCTAAACCTAACCCTAAACTTAATCTTAACACTAACCCTAACCCTAACACTAACCCAGATTCAAACCTAACCCTAACCCAAACCCTAACCCTAACTCTAACCTAACCCAAAACCTAACCCTAACCCTAATCCTAACCCTAATGATAACCCTAAACCTAACTCAAACACAAACCCTAACCCTAAGCCTAACCCTAACCCTAACCCTAACCCAAACCCTAACCCTAACCCTAATCCTAACCCTAATGCTAACCCTAAACCTAACCCTAACACTAACCCTAGTCCTAACCCTAACCCTAACCCAAACCCTAACACTAACCCTAACCCTAACCCTAAATCAAACCCTAAACCTAACCCTAACCCTAACCTTAACCCTAACCCTAACCCTAACTGAAACACTAATCCTAAACCTAACCCTAACCTTAATGCTAACCATAAACCTAATTCAAACTCAAACCCTAACCCTAATCCTAATCCGAACCCAAACCCTAACCCTAACCCTAAATCTAGCCCAAAACATAACCCAAACCAAAACCCTAACCCTAACCCTAACCCTAACCCTAAACTGTAACCCTAACACTTACCCTAACCATAACCCAAACCTAAACCCAAACCCTAACCCTAACCCTAAAACCTAACCGTAACCCTAACCCTAACCCTAACTAAAACCCTAACACTAACCCAACCCGAACACAAACCCTAACCCTAACCCAAAACTTAACCGAAAACCTAAACCTAACCGTAATCCTAAACCAAACCCTAACCCTAACACTAACCCTAACCCTAATCCTAACCCTAACCCTAACCCTAACCCAAACCCGAACCCTAACCCTAACCCTAACCCAAACCCTAACACTAACCCTAATCCTAAGCCTAACCCAAACCCTAATTCTAACCCTAATCCTAACCCTAATGCTAACCCTAAACCTAATCCAAACACTAACCCTAGTCCTAACCCTAACCCTAACCCAAACCCTAACACTAACCCTAACCCTAACCCTAACCCTAAATCAAACCCTAAACTTAACCCTAAACCTATACCAAACCCAAACTCTAACCCTAACCCTAACCCTAACTGAATCACTAATCCTAAACCTAACCTGAACCCTAATGCTAACCCTAAACCTAATTCAAACTCAAACCCTAACCCTAATCCTAACCCGAACTCAAACCCTAACCCTAACCATAAACCTAACCCAAAACATAACCCAAACCGAAACCCTAACCCTAACCCTAACCCTAACCCTAACCCTAACCCTAAACCCTAACCCTAACACTTACCCTAATCATGACTCAAAAATAAACCCAAACCCTAACCCTAATCCTACGCCTAATCCGAGTCCTAATCCTAACCCTAACTCTAACCCTAACCCTAACCCTAACCTTAACCCTTACCCAAACCCAAACTCTAAACCAAACTCTAATTGGAACCCTAATCCTAAGCCTAATCCTAACCCTAACCCTAACCATAACCCTAATCCAACACCTCACGCTAACCCTATCTCTAACCTAAACCCTAACCTAAACCTAACTCTAAACCAAACCCAAACCCTAACCCTAACCCTAACTCTAACGCAAACCCTAACCTAACCCTAAACCTATCCCTAATTCAAACCCTAACTCTAACACTAACCCAAAATCTAACCCTAACCCTAACACAAACCATAACCCAAATAATAACCCTAACCCTACACCTAACCCTAAACCTAACCTTAACCCTAACCATAATTCTAACCCTAACCCGAACCCTAACCCTAACCCTAACCCTAACCCTAACCCTAACCCAAACCCAAACCCTAATCTTAACACAAACCCTAACCCTAATCCTAACCCTAACCCTAACCCTAACCCAAAACCTAACCCTAACCCTAACCCTAACCCAAACCCTAACCCTAACCCTAATCCTAACCCTAATGCTAACCCTAAACCTAACCCTAACACTAACCCTCGTCCTAACCCTAACCCTAAACCTAATCCTAACCGTAACCCTAACCCAAACCCTAACCCTAACCCTAACCCTAACCCTAACCCTAACCCAAACCCTAACCCTAACCCTAATGTTAACCCTAATGCTAACCCTAAACCTCACCCTAACACTAACCCTAGTACTAACCCTAACCCTAACCCAAACCCTAACACTAACCCTAACCCTAACCCTAACCCTAAATCAAACCCTAAACCTAACCCTAACCCTAACTTTAACCCTAACCCTAACCCTAACTGAAACACTAATCCTAAACCTAACCCTAATTCTAATGCTAACCCTAAACCTAATGCAAACTCAAACCCTAACCCTAATCCTAACCCGAACCCAAACACTAACCCTAACCCTAAACCTAGCCCAAAACATAAACCAAACAGAAACCCTAACCCTAACCCTAAACCTAAACTGTAACCCTAACACTTACCCTAACCATAACCCAAACCTAAACCCAAACCCTAACCCTAACCCTAACCCTAACCCTAACCCTAACCCCAACCCTAACCTTAACCCTTACCCAAACCCAAACTCTAAACCTAACTCTAATCGGAACCCTAACCCTAACCCTAACGCTAACCCTAACGCTAACCCTAAACATAACCCTAACCCTAACCGTAAAGCTAAACCTAACCATAACCCTAACCCTAACCCTAAACCTAACCAAACCTAAACCCTAACCCAAACCCTAAACCTAACCCTAATCCTAACACTAAACTTAACCGAAAACCTAAACCCTAAACCTAATCCTAACCCGAACCCAAACCCTAACCCTAACCCTAAACCTAAACCAAAATATAACCCAAACCGAAACCCTAACCCTAACCGTAAACCTAACCTTAAACCCTAACCCTAACACTTACCCTAACCATAACACAAACCTAAACCCAAACCCTAACCCTAATCCTAACCCTAACCCTAACCCTAATCCTAGTCCTAAACCTAACCCTAACCCTAACCGTAACCCTAACCCTAACCTTAACCCTTACCCAAACCCAAACTCTAAACCTAACTCTAATCGAAACCCTAATCCTAACCCTAACCCTAACCCTAACCCTAACCCAAACCCTAACCCTAACCCTAATCTTAACCCTAATGCTTACCCTAAACCTAACCCTAACACTAACCCTAGTCCTAACCCTAACCCTAACCCAAACCCTAACAATAACCCTAACCCTAACCCTAACCCTAAATCAAACCCTAAACCTAACCCTAACCCTAACCTTAACCCTAACCCTAACCCTAACTGAAACACTAATCCTAAACCTAACCCTAACCTTAATGCTAACCATAAACCTAATTCAAACTGAAACCCTAACCCTAATCCTAATCCGAACCCAAACCCTAACCCTAACCCTAAATCTAGCCCAGAACATAACCCAAACCAAAACCCTAACCCTAACCCTAACCCTAACCCTAAACTGTAACCCTAACACTTACCCTAACCATAACCCAAACCTAAACCCAAACCCTAACCCTAACCCTAAAACCTAACCCTAACCCTAACCCTAACCCTAACTAAAACCCTAACACTAACCCAACCCGAACACAAACCCTAACCCTAACCCGAAACTTAACCGAAAACCTAAACCTAACCGTAATCTTAAACCAAACCCTAACCCTAACACTAACCCTAACCCTAATCCTAACCCTAACCCTAACCCAAACCCGAACCCTAACCCTAACCCTAACCCAAACCCTAACCGTAACGCTAACCCTAAACCTAACCAAAACCCTAATCCTAACCCTAATCCTAACCCTAATGCTAACCCTAAACCTAACCCAAACACTAACCCTAGTCCTAACCCTAACCCTAACCCAAATCCTAACCCTAATGCTAACACTAAACCTAACCCTAACACCAACCCTAAATCAAACCCTAAACCTAACCCTAAACCTATACCGAACCCAAACTCTAACCCTAACCCTAACCCTAACTGAAACACTAATCCTAAACCTAACCTGAACCCTAATGCTAACCCTAAACCTAATTCAAACTCAAACCCTAACCCTAATCCTAACCCGAACTCAAACCCTAACCCTAACCCTAAACCTAACCCAAAACATAACCCAAACCGAAACCCTAACCCTAACCCTAACCCTAACCCTAACCCTAACCCTAAACCCTAACCCTAACACTTACCCTAATCATGACCCAAAAATAAACCCAAACCCTAACCCTAATCCTAACACTAATCCGAGTCCTAATCCTAACCCTAACTCTAACCCTAACCCTAACCCTAACCTTAACCCTTACCCAAACCCAAACTCTAAACCAAACTCTAATTGGAACCCTAATCCTAAGCCTAATCCTAACCCTAACCCTAACCATAACCCTAATCCAACACCTCACGCTAACCCTATCTCTAACCTAAACCCTAACCTAAACGTAACTCTAAACCAAACCCAAACACTAACCCTAACCCTAACTCTAACGCAAACCCTAACCTAACCCTAAACCTATCCCTAATTCAAACCCTAACTCTAACACTAACCCAAAATCTAACCCTAACCCTAACACAAACCATAACCCAAATAATAACCCTAACCCTACCCCTAACCCTAAACCTAACCTTAACCCTAACCATAAATCTAACCCTAACCCGAACCCTAACCCTAACCCTAACCCTAACCCTAACCCTAACCCAAACCCAAACCCTAATCTTAACACAAACCCTAACCCTAATCCTAACCCTAACCCTAACCCTAACCCAAACCCTAACCCTAACCCTAACCCTAACCCAAACCCTAACCCTAACCCTAATCCTAACCCTAATGCTAACCCTAAACCTAACCCTAACACTAACCCTCGTCCTAACCCTAACCCTAAACCTAATCCTAACCGTAACCCTAACCCAAACCCTAACCCTAACCCTAACCCTAACCCTAACCCTAACCCAAACCCTAACCCTAACCCTAATGTTAACCCTAATGCTAACCCTAAACCTAACCCTAACACTAACCCTAGTACTAACCCTAACCCTAACCCAAACCCTAACACTAACCCTAACCCTAACCCTAACCCTAAATCAAACCCTAAACCTAACCCTAACCCTAACTTTAACCCTAACCCTAACCCTAACTGAAACACTAATCCTAAACCTAACCCTAATTCTAATGCTAACCCTAAACCTAATGCAAACTCAAACCCTAACCCTAATCCTAACCCGAACCCAAACACTAACCCTAACCCTAAACCTAGCCCAAAACATAAACCAAACAGAAACCCTAACCCTAACCCTAAACCTAAACTGTAACCCTAACACTTACCCTAACCATAACCCAAACCTAAACCCAAACCCTAACCCTAACCCTAACCCTAACCCTAACCCTAACCCCAACCCTAACCTTAACCCTTACCCAAACCCAAACTCTAAACCTAACTCTAATCGGAACCCTAACCCTAACCCCAACCCTAACCCTAACGCTAACCCTAAACATAACCCTAACCCTAACCGTAAAGCTAAACCTAACCATAACCCTAACCCTAACCCTAAACCTAACCAAACCTAAACCCTAACCCAACCCCTACACCTAACCCTAATCCTAACACTAAACTTAACCGAAAACCTAAACCCTAAACCTAATCCTAACCCGAACCCAAACCCTAACCCTAACCCTAAACCTAAACCAAAATATAACCCAAACTGAATCCCTAACCCTAACCGTAAACCTAACCTTAAACCCTAACCCTAACACTTACCCTAACCATAACACAAACCTAAACCCAAACCCTAACCCTAACCCTAACCCTAATCCTAGTCCTAAACCTAACCCTAACCCTAACCGTAACCCTAACCCTAACCTTAACCCTTACCCAAACCCAAACTCTAAACCTAACTCTAATCGAAACCCTAATCCTAACCCTAACCCTAACCCTAACCCTAACCCTAACCCAAACCCTAACCCTAACCCTAATCTTAACCCTAATGCTAACCCTAAACCTAACCCTAACACTAACCCTAGTCCTAACCCTAACCCTAACCCAAACCCTAACAATAACCCTAACCCTAACCCTTACCCTAAATCAAACCCTAAACCTAACCCTAACCCTAACCTTAACCCTAACCCTAACCCTAACTGAAACACTAATCCTAAACCTAACCCTAACCTTAATGCTAACCATAAACCTAATTCAAACTGAAACCCTAACCCTAATCCTAATCCGAACCCAAACCCTAACCCTAACCCTAAATCTAGCCCAAAACATAACCCAAACCAAAACCCTAACCCTAACCCTAACCCTAACCCTAAACTGCAACCCTAACACTTACCCTAACCATAACCCAAACCTAAACCCAAACCCTAACCCTAACCCTAAAACCTAACCCTAACCCTAACCCTAACCCTAACCCAAACCCTAACACTAACCCAACCCGAACACAAACCCTAACCCTAACCCGAAACTTAACCGAAAACCTAAACCTAACCGTAATCTTAAACCAAACCCTAACCCTAACACTAACCCTAACCCTAATCCTAACCCTAACCCTAACCCAAACCCGAACCCTAACCCTAACCCTAACCCAAACCCTAACCGTAACGCTAACCCTAAACCTAACCAAAACCCTAATCCTAACCCTAATCCTAACCCTAATGCTAACCCTAAACCTAACCCAAACACTAACCCTAGTCCTAACCCTAACCCTAACCCAAACCCTAACCCAAACCCTAACACTAACCCTAACCCTAACCCTAACCCTAAATCAAACCCTAAACCTAACCCTAAACCTATACCGAACCCAAACTCTAACCCTAACCCTAACCCTAACTGAAACACTAATCCTAAACCTAACCTGAACCCTAATGCTAACCCTAAACCTAATTCAAACTCAAACCCTAACCCTAATCCTAACCCGAACTCAAACCCTAACCCTAACCCTAAACCTAACCCAAAACATAACCCAAACCGAAACCCTAACCCTAACCCTAACCCTAACCCTAAACCTAAACCCTAACCCTAACACTTACCCTAATCATGACCCAAAAATAAACCCAAACCCTAACCCTAATCCTAACCCTAATCCGAGTCCTAATCCTAACCCTAACTCTAACCCTAACCCTAACCCTAACCTTAACCCTTACCCAAACCCAAACTCTAAACCAAACTCTAATTGGAACCCTAATCCTAAGCCTAATACTAACCCTAACCCTAACCATAACCCTAATCCAACACCTCACGCTAACCCTATCTCTAACCTAAACCCTAACCTAAACGTAACTCTAAACCAAACCCAAACACTAACCCTAACCCTAACTCTAACACAAACCCTAACCTAACCCTAAATTCAAACCCTAACTCTAACACTAACCCAAAATCTAACCCTAACCCTAACACAAACCATAACCCAAATAATAACCCTAACCCTACCCCTAACCCTAAACCTAACCTTAACCCTAACCATAATTCTAACCCTAACCCGAACCCTAACCCTAACCCTAACCCTAACCCTAACCCAAACCCTAACCCTATCCCTAATCCTAACCCAAACCCTAAACCTAACCCTAATCCTAACCCTAATGCTAACCCTAAACCTAACCCTAACACTAACCCTCGTCCTAACCCTAACCCTAACCCTAACCCTAATCCTAACCGTAACCCTAACCCAAACCCTAACCCTAACCCTAACCCTAACCCTAAACCTAACCCAAACCCTAACCCTAACCCTAATCTTAACCCTAATGCTAACCCTAAACCTAACCCTAACACTAACCCTAGTACTAACCCTAACCCTAACCCAAACCCTAACACTAACCCTAACCCTAACCCTAACCCTAACTGAAACACTAATCCTAAACCTAACCCTAACCCTAATGCTAACCCTAAACCTAATTCAAACTCAAACCCTAACCCTAATCCTAACCCGAACCCAAACACTAACCCTAACCCTAAACCTAGCCCAAAACATAAACCAAACAGAAACCCTAACCCTAACCCTAACCCTAAACTGTAACCCTAACACTTACCCTAACCATAACCCAAAACTAAACCCAAACCCTAACCATAATCCTAACCCTAACCCTAACCCTAATCCTAGTCCTAAACCTAACCCTAACCCTAACCGTAACCCTAACCCTAACCTTAACCCTTACCCAAACCCAAACTCTAAACCTAACTCTAATCGAAACACTAACCCTAACCCTAATTCTAACCCTAACCCTAACCATAACCCTAATCCAACACCTCACCCTAACCCTAACTCTAACCCAAACCCTAACCTAAACCTAACTCTAAACCAAACCCAAACCCTCAACCTAAACCTAACTCTAACCCAAACCCTAACCTAACCCTAAACCTAACCCTAATCCTAACCCTAACCCTAACCCTAATCCTAGTCCTAAACCTAACCGTAACCCTAACCGTAACCCTAACCCTAACCTTAAACCTTACCCAAACCCAAACTCTAAACCTAACTCTAATCGAAACCCTAAGCCTAACCCTAATTCTAACCCTAACCCTAACCATAACCCTAATCCACCACCTCACCCTAACCCTAACTCTAACCCAAACCCTAAACTAAACCTAACTCTAAACCAAACCCAAACCCTAAACCTAAACCTAACTCTAACCCAAACCCTAACCTAACCCTAAACCTAACCCTAACTCAAACCCTCACTCTAACACTAACCCAAACCGTAACCCTAACCCTAACACAAACCATAACCCAAATAATAACCCTAATCCTAGCCCTAACACTAACCCTCATCCTTATCCTAACCCTAACCCTAACCCTAACCCTAACCCTAATTCTAACCCTAACCCTAACCCTAAACCTAAACCTAACCCTAACCCAAACCCAAACCCTAATCTTAACACAAACCCTAACCCTAATCCTAACCCTAACCCTAACCCTAACCCAAACCCTAACCCTAACCCTAACCCTAACCCAAACCCTAACCCTAACCCTAACCCTAACCCTAACCCTAACCCTAACCCAAACCCTAACCCTAACCCTCATCCTAACCCTAATCCTAACCCTAAACCTAACCCTAACACTAACCCTAGTCCTAACCCTAACCCTTCCCAAAATCTTACACTAACCCTAAGCCTAGCCCTAACCCTAAATCAAACCCTAACCCTAACCCTAACCCGAACCCAAACCCACACCCTAACACTAACCCTAACCCTAACTGAAATACTTTTCCTAAACCTAACCCTAACCCTAATGCTAACCCTAAACCTAATTCAAACTCAACCCCTAACCCTAATCCTAACCCTAAACCTAACCTTAACCCTTACCCAAACCCAAACTCTAAACATAACTCTAATCGGAACCCTAACCCTAACCCTAATCCTAACCCTAACCCTAACCATAACCCTAATCCAAAACCTCACCCTAACCCTAACTCTAACCCAAAGCCTAACCTAACCCTAACTCTAAACCAAACCCAAACCGTAACCCTAACCCTAACTCTAACCCAAACCCTAACCTAACCATAAACCTAACCCTAACTCAAACCCTAACTCTAACACTAACCCAAACCCTAACCCTAACACTAACCCAAACCATAACCCAAATAATAACCCTAAACCTAACCCTAACCTTAACCCTCATCCTTATCCTAACCCTAACCCTACCCCTAATTCTAAACCTAACCCTAACCCTAACCCTAAACCTAACACAAATCCAAACCCTAATTTTAACACAAACCCAAACCCTAATCCTAACTCCAACCCTAAACCTAACCCAAACCCTAAACCTAACCCTAACCCTAAACCGAACCCTAACCCAAACCCTAACCCTAACCCTAACCCTAACCCTAACCCTAAACCAAACCCTAACCCTAAACCTAAATCTAACCCTAATGCTAACCCTAAACCTAACCCTAACACTAACCCTAGTCCTAACCCTAACCCTAAACCAAAACCTAACACTAACCCTAACCCTAACCCTAACCCTAAATCAAACCCTAAACCTAACCCTAACCCTAACCTTAACATAACCCTAACCCTAACTGAAACACTAATCCTAAACCTAACCCTAACCCTAATGCTAACCCTAAACCTATTTCAAACTCAAACCCTAAGCCTAATCCTAACCCGAACCCAAACCCTAAACCTAACCCTAAACCTAACGCAAAATATAACCCAAACCGAAACCCTAACCCTAAGCCTAAACCTAACCCTAAACCCTAACCCTAACACTTACCTTAACCATAACCCAAACCTAAACACAAACCCTAACCCTAATCCTAACCCTAACCCTAACCCTAACCCTAACCCTAACCCTAACCCTAAACCAAACCCTAATCTTAACACAAACCCTAACCCTAATCCTAACCCTAACCGTAACCCTAACTCAAACGTTAACCCTAACCCTAACTCTAACCCAAACCCTAACCCTAACCCTAACCCTAACCCAAACCCTAACACTAACCCTAACACTAACCCTAACCCTAAATCAAACCCTAAACCTAATCCTAAACCTAACCCGAACCCAAACACTAACCCTAACCCTAACCCTAACCCAAACCCTAACACTAACCCTAACACTAACCCTAACCCTAAATCAAACCCTAAACCTAATCCTAAACCTAACCCGAACCCAAACACTAACCCTAACCCTAACCCTAACCCTAACCCTAACCCTAACCCTAAACCTAACCCAAAACATAACCGAAACAGAAACCTTAACCCTATCCCTAACCCTAACCCTAAACCCTAACCCTAACACTTACCCTAATCATAACCCAAACCTAAACCCAAACCCTAACCCTAATCCTAACCCTAACCCTAACCCTAATCCTAGTCCTAACCCTAACCCTAACCCTAACCCTAACCCTAACCCTAACCCTAACCTTAACCCTTACCCAAACCCAAACTCTAAACCAAACTCTAATCGGAACCCTAACCCTAACCCTAATCCTAACCCTAACCTTAACCATAACCCTAATCCAACACCTCACGCTAACCCTATCTCTAACCTAAACCCTAACCTAAACCTAACTCTAAACCAAACCCAATCCCTAACCCTAACCCTAACTCTAACCCAAACCCTAACCTAACCCTAAACCTATCACTAATTCAAACCCTAACTCTAACAATAACCCAAACCCTAACCCTAACCCTAACACAAACCATAACCCAAATAATAACCCTAACCCTAACCCTAACCCTAACCTTAACCCTAACCATAATTCTAACCCTAACCCGAACCCTAAACCTAACCCTAACCCTAACCTTAACCCAAACCCAAACCCTAATCTTAACACAAACCCTAACCCTAATCCTTACCCTAACCCTAACCCTAACCCAAACCCTAACCCTAACCCTAATCCTAACCCTAACCCTAACCCTAATCCTAACCCTAATGCTAACCCTAAACCTAACCCTAACACTAACCCTCGTCCTAACCCTAACACTAAACCTAACCCTAACCCTAACCCTAACCGTAACCCTAACCCAAACCCTAACCCTACCCCTAAGCCTAACCCTAACCCAAATCCTAACTCTAACCCTAATCCTAACCCTAATGCTAACCCTAAACCTAACCCTAACACTAACCATAGTCCTAACCCAAACCCTAACCCAAACCCTAACACTAACCCTAACCCTAACCCTAACCCTAAATCAAACCCTAAACCTAACCCTAACCCTAACCTTAACCCTAACCCTAACCCTAACTGAAACACTAATCCTAAATTTAACCCTAACCTTAATGCTAACCATAAACCTAATTCAAACTCAAACCCTAACCCTAATCCTAATCCGAACCCAAACCCTAACCCTAACCCTAAATCTAGCCCAAAACATAACCCAAACCAAAACCCTAACCCTAACCCTAAACTGTAACCCTAACACTTACCCTAACCATAACCCAAACCTAAACCCAAACCCTAACCCTAACCCTAACCCTAACCCTAACCCTAACCCTAACCCAAAACCGAACCCTAACCCTAACCCTAAACCAAACCCTAACCCTAACCCTAACCCTAAGCCTAACCCAAACCCTAACCCTAACCCTAATCCTAACCCTTATGCTATCCCTAAACCTAACCCAAACACTAACCCTAGTCCTAACGCTAACCCTAACCCATACCCAAACACTAACCCTAACCCTAACCCTAACCCTAAATCAAACCCTAAACCTAACCCTAAACCTTACCCGAACCCAAAATCTAACCCTAACCCTAACCCTAACTGAAACACTAATCCTAAACCTAACCCAAACCTTAATGCTAATCCTAAACCTAATTCAAACTCAAACCCTAACCCTAATCCTAACCCGAACTCAAACCCTAACCCTGACCCTAAACCTAACCCAAAACATAACCCAAACCGAAACCCTAACCCTAACCCTAACCCTAACCCTAAACCCTAACCCTAACACTTACCCTAATCATAACCCAAACCTAAACCCAAACCCTAAACCTAATCCTAACCCTAACCCTAACCCTAATCCTAGTCCTAACCCTAACCCTAACCCTAACCCTAACCCTAACCCTAACCTTTACCCTTACCCAAACCCAAACTCTAAACCAAACTCTAATCGGAACCCTAATCCTAACCCTAATCCTAACCCTAACCCTAACCATAACCCTAATCCAACACCTCACGCTAACCCTATCTCTAACCTAAACCCTAACCTAAACCTAACACTAAACCAAACCCTAACCCAAACCCTAACCCTAACCCTAACACAAACCATAACCCAAATAATAACCCTAACCCTACCCCTAACCCTAAACCTAACCTTAACCCTAACCATAATTCTAACCCTAACCCTAACCCAAACCCTAACCCTAAACCTAATCCTAACCCTAATGCTAACCCTAAACCTAACCCTAACACTAACCCTAGTCCTAAACCTAACCGTAACCCAAACCCTAACACTAACCCTAACGCTAACCCTAACCCTAAGTCAAACCCTAAACCTAACCCTAACCCTAACCTTAACCCTAACCCTAACCCTAACTGAAACACTAATCCTAAACCTAACCCTAACCCTAATGCTAACCCTAAACCTAATTCAAACTCAAACCCTAACCCTAATCCTAACCCGAACTCAAACCCTAACCCTAACCCTAAACCTAACCCAAAACATAACCCAAACCGAAACCCTAACCCTAACCCTAACCCTCACCCTAAACCCTAACCCTATCACTTACCCTAATCATAACCCAAACCTAAACCCAAACCCTAACCCTAACCCTAACCCTAATCCTAGTCCTAACCCTAACCCTAACCCTAACCCTAACCCTAACCTTAACCCTTACCCAAACCCAAACTCTAAACCAAAGTCTAATGGGAACCCTAATCCTAAACCTAATCCTAACCATAACCCTAATCCAACACCTCACGCTAACCCTATCTCTAACCTAAACCCTAACCTAAACCTAACTCTAAACCAAACCCAAACCCTAACCCTAACCCTACCTCTAACGCAAACCCTAACCTAACCCTAAACCTATCCCTAATTCAATCCCTAACTCTAACACTAACCCAAACCCTAACCCTAACCCTAACACAAACCATAACCCACATAATAACCCTAACCCTACCCCTAACCCTAAACCTAACCTTAACCCTAACCATAATTCTAACCCTAACCCGAACCCTAACCATAACCCTAACCCTAACCCTAACCCAAACCCAAACCCTAATCTTAACACAAACCCTAACCCTAATCCTAAACCTAAACCTATCCCTAACCCAAACCCTAACCCTAACCCTAACCCTAACCCTAACCCTAACCCTAAACCTAACCCTAACCCTAACCCTCGTCCTAACCCTAACCCTAACCCTATCCCTAACCCTAACCGTAACCCTAACCCAAACCCTAACCCTAACCCTAACCCTAACCCTAACCCTAACCCTAACCCAAACCCTAACCCTAACCCTAATCCTAACCCTAATGCTAACCCTAAACCTAACCCTAACACTAACCCTAGTCCTAACCCTAACCCTAAACCAAAACCAAACACTAACCCTAACCCTAACCCTAACCCTAAATCAAACCCTAAACCTAACCCTAACCCTAACCTTAACATAACCCTAACCCTAACTGAAACACTAATCCTAAACCTAACCCTAACCCTAATGCTAACCCTAAACCTAATTCAAACTCAAACCCTAAGCCTAATCCTAACACGAACCCAAACCCTAAACCTAACCCGAAACATAACGCAAAATATAACCCAAACCGAAACCCTAACCCTAAGCCTAAACCTAACCCTAAACCCTAACCCTAACACTTACCTTAACCATAAACCAAACCTAAACACAAACCCTAACCCTAATCCTAACCCTAACCGTAACCCTAACCCTAACCCTAACCCTAACCCTAAACCAAACCCTAATCTTAACACAAACCCTAACCCTAATCCTAACCCTAACCGTAACCCTAACTCAAACGTTAACCCTAACCCTAACTCTAACCCAAACCCTAACCCTAACCCTAACCCTAACCCAAACCCTAACACTAACCCTAACACTAACCCTAACCCTAAATCAAAGCCTAAGCCTAATCCTAAACCTAACCCGAACCCAAACACTAACCCTAACCCTAACCCTAACTGAAACACTAATCCTAAACCTAACCCGAACCCTAATGCTAACCCTAAACCTAATTCAAACTCAATACCTAACCCTTATCCTAACCCTAACCCTAATTCTAACATTAACCCTAACCGTAATTCTAACCCTAAACCTAACCCTGACCCAAAACCTAATGCTAAACCTAACCCTAAACTTAATCTTAACACTA
>JAJHUQ010000040.1:5967500-5977500 GCA_035773235.1 Eospalax fontanierii | reverse complement strand
CCCTAACCCTAACCCAAAACCTAAACCTAACCCTAAACCTAACCATAACCATAACCCAATCCCTAACACTAACAATAAACCTAAACTTAACCCCTAACCCCTAACCCCAAACCCTAACCCAAACCTAACCCTAACCCTAACCCTAACCTTAAACCTAAACCTAGTCCTAACCCTAACCCTAACCCTAACCCTAACCCTAACCTTAACCCTTACCCAAACCCAAACTCTAAACCTAACTCTAATCGGAACCCTAACCCTAACCCTAATCCTAACCCAAACCCTAACCATAACCCTAATCCAACACCTCACCCTAACCCTAACTCTATTCCAAACCCTAACCTAACCCTAACTCTAAACAAAACCCAAACCCTAACACTAACCCTAACTCTAACCCAAACCCTAACCTAACCCTAAACCTAACTCTAACTCAAACCCTAATTCTAACACTAACCCAAACACTAACCCTAACCCTAACTCAAACCATAACACAAATAATAACCCTAATCCTAAACCTAACCCTAACCCTAGTCCTTATCCTAACCCTAACCCTAATTCTAACCCTAACCCTAACCCTAATTCTAACCCTAAACCTAACCCTGACCCAAAACCTAATCCTAAACCTAACCCTGAACTTAATCTTAACACTAACCCTAACCCTAACAGTAACCCAGATTCAAACCTAACCCTAACCCAAACCCTAACCCTAACTCTAACCTAACCCAAAACCTAACCCTAACCCTAATCCTAACCCCAATGATAACCCTAAACCTAACTCAAACACAAACCCTAACCCTAAGCCTAACCCTAACCCTAACCCTAACCCAAACCCTAACCCTAACCCTAATCCTAACCCTAATGCTAACCCTAAACCTAACCCTAACACTAACCCTACTCCTAACCCTAACCCTAACCCAAACCCTAACACTAACCCTAACCCTAACCCTAACCCTAAATCAAACCCTAAACCTAACCCTAACCCTAACCCAAACCCTAACACTAACCCTAACCCTAACCCTAAATCAAACCCTAAACCTAACCCTAACCCTAACCTTAACCCTAACCCTAACCCTAACTGAAACACTAATCCTAAACCTAACCCTAACCTTAATGCTAACCATAAACCTAATTCAAACTCAAACCCTAACCCTAATCCTAATCCGAACCCAAACCCTAACCCTAACCCTAAATCTAGCCCAAAACATAACCCAAACCAAAACCCTAACCCTAACCCTAACCCTAACCCTAAACTGTAACCCTAACACTTACCCTAACCATAACCCAAACCTAAACCCAAACCCTAACCCTAACCCTAAAACCTAACCGTAACCCTAACCCTAACCCTAACTAAAACCCTAACACTAACCCAACCCGAACACAAACCCTAACCCTAACCCGAAACTTAACCGAAAACCTAAACCTAACCGTAATCCTAAACCAAACCCTAACCCTAACACTAACCCTAACCCTAATCCTAACCCTAACCCTAACCCTAACCCAAACCCGAACCCTAACCCTAACCCTAACCCAAACCCTAACACTAACCCTAATCCTAAGCCTAACCCAAACCCTAATTCTAACCCTAATCCTAACCCTAATGCTAACCCTAAACCTAACCCAAACACTAACCCTAGTCCTAACCCTAACCCTAACCCAAACCCTAACACTAACCCTAACCCTAACCCTAACCCTAAATCAAACCCTAAACCTAACCCTAAACCTATACCGAACCCAAAATCTAACCCTAACCCTAACCCTAACTGAAACACTAATCCTAAACCTAACCTGAACCCTAATGCTAACCCTAAACCTAATTCAAACTCAAACCCTAACCCTAATCCTAACCCGAACTCAAACCCTAACCCTAACCATAAACCTAACCCAAAACATAACCCAAACCGAAACCCTAACCCTAACCCTAACCCTAACCCTAACCCTAAACCCTAACCCTAACACTTACCCTAATCATGACCCAAAAATAAACCCAAACCCTAACCCTAATCCTAACCCTAATCCGAGTCCTAATCCTAACCCTAACTCTAACCCTAACCCTAACCCTAACCTTAACCCTTACCCAAACCCAAACTCTAAACCAAACTCTAATTGGAACCCTAATCCTAAGCCTAATCCTAACCCTAACCCTACCCATACCCCTAATCCAACACCTCACGCTAACCCTATCTCTAACCTAAATCCTAACCTAACCCTAACTCTAAACCAAACCCAAACCCTAACCCTAACCCTAACTCTATCGCAAACCCTAACCTAACCCTAAACCTATCCCTAATTCAAACCCTAACTCTAACACTAACCCAAAATCTAACCCTAACCCTAACACAAACCATAACCCAAATAATAACCCTAACCCTACACCTAACCCTAAACCTAACCTTAACCCTAACCATAATTCTAACCCTAACCCGAACCCTAACCCTAACCCTAACCCTAACCCTAACCCTAACCCTAACCCAAACCCAAACCCTAATCTTAACACAAACCCTAACCCTAATCCTAACCCTAACCCTAACCCTAACCCAAACCCTAACCCTAACCCTAACCCTAACCCAAACCCTAACCCTAACCCTAATCCTAACCCTAATGCTAACCCTAAACCTAACCCTAACACTAACCCTCGTCCTAACCCTAACCCTAAACCTAATCCTAACCGTAACCCTAACCCAAACCCTAACCCTAACCCTAACCCTAACCCTAACCCTAACCCAAACCCTAACCCTAACCCTAATGTTAACCCTAATGCTAACCCTAAACCTAACCCTAACACTAACCCTAGTACTAACCCTAACCCTAACCCAAACCCTAACACTAACCCTAACCCTAACCCTAACCCTAAATCAAACCCTAAACCTAACCCTAACCCTAACTTTAACCCTAACCCTAACCCTAACTGAAACACTAATCCTAAACCTAACCCTAACTCTAATGCTAACCCTAAACCTAATTCAAACTCAAACCCTAACCCTAATCCTAACCCGAACCCAAACACTAACCCTAACCCTAAACCTAGCCCAAAACATAAACCAAACAGAAACCCTAACCCTAACCCTAAACCTAAACTGTAACCCTAACACTTACCCTAACCATAACCCAAACCTAAACCCAAACCCTAACCCTAACCCTAACCCTAACCCTAACCCTAACCCCAACCCTAACCTTAACCCTTACCCAAACCCAAACTCTAAACCTAACTCTAATCGGAACCCTAACCCTAACCCTAACCCTAACCCTAACGCTAACCCTAAACATAACCCTTACCCTAACCGTAAAGCTAAACCTAACCATAACCCTAACCCTAACCCTAAACCTAACCAAACCTAAACCCTAAACCAAACCCTAATCCTAACCCTAATCCTAACACTAAACTTAACCGAAAACCTAAACCCTAAACCTAATCCTAACCCGAACCCAAACCCTAACCCTAACCCTAACCCTAAACCTAAACCAAAATATAACCCAAACCGAAACCCTAACCCTAACCGTAAACCTAACCTTAAACCCTAACCCTAACACTAACCCTAACCATAACCCAAACCTAAACCCAAACCCTAACCCTAATCCTAACCCTAACCATAACCCTAATCCTAGACCTAAACCTAACCCTAACCCTAACCGTAACCCTAAACCCAACCTTAACCCTTACCCAAACCCAAACTCTAAACCTAACTCTAATCGAAACCCTAATCCTAACCCTAACCCTAACCCTAACCCTAACCCTATCCCAAAGCCTAACTCTAACCCTAATCTTAACCCTAATGCTAACCCTAAACCTAACCCTAACACTACCCCTACTCCTAACCCTAACCCTAACCCAAACCCTAACACTAACCCTAACCCTAACCCTAACCCTAAATCAAACCCTAAACCTAACCATAACCCTAACCTTAACCCTAACCCTAACCCTAACTGAAACACTAATCCTAAACCTAACCCTAACCTTAATGCTAACCATAAACCTAATTCAAACTGAAACCCTAACCCTAATCCTAATCCGAACACAAACCCTAACCCTAACCCTAAATCTAGCCCAAAACATAACCCAAACCAAAACCCTAACCCTAACCCTAACCCTAACCCTAAACTGTAACCCTAACACTTACCCTAACCATAACCCAAACCTAAACCCAAACCCTAACCCTACCCCTAAAACCTAACCCTACCCCTAACCCTAACCCTAACTAAAACCCTAACACTAACCCAACCCGAACACAAACCCTAACCCTAACCCGAAACTTAACCGAAAACCTAAACCTAACCGTAATCTTAAACCAAACCCTAACCCTAACACTAACCCTAACCCTAATCCTAACCCTAACCCTAACCCTAACCCAAACCCGAACCCTAACCCTAACCCTAACCCAAACCCTAACCCTAACGCTAACCCTAAGCCTAACCCAAACCCTAATCCTAACCCTAATCCTAACCCTAATGCTAACCCTAAACCTAACCCAAACACTAACCCTAGTCCTAACCCTAACCCTAACCCAAACCCTAACACTAACCCTAACCCTAACCCTAACCCTAAATCAAACCCTAAACCTAACCCTAAACCTATACCGAACCCAAACTCTAACCCTAACCCTAACCCTAACTGAAACACTAATCCTAAACCTAACCTGAACCCTAATGCTAACCCTAAACCTAATTCAAACTCAAACCCTAACCCTAATCCTAACCCGAACTCAAACCCTAACCCTAACCCTAAACCTAACCCAAAACATAACCCAAACCGAAACCCTAACCCTAACCCTAACCCTAACCCTAACCCTAACCCTAACCCTAAACCCTAACCCTAACACTTACCCTAATCATGACCCAAAAATAAACCCAAACCCTAACCCTAATCCTAACCCTAATCCGAGTCCTAATCCTAACCCTAACTCTAACCCTAACCCTAACCCTAACCTTAACCCTTACCCAAACCCAAACTCTAAACCAAACTCTAATTGGAACCCTAATCCTAAACCTAATCCTAACCCTAACCCTAACCATAACCCTAATCCAACACCTCACGCTAACCCTATCTCTAACCTAAACCCTAACCTAAACCTAACTCTAAACCAAACCCAAACCCTAACCCTAACCCTAACTCTAACGCAAACCCTAACCTAACCCTAAACCTATCCCTAATTCAAACCCTAACTCTAACACTAACCCAAAATCTAACCCTAACCCTAACACAAACCATAACCCAAATAATAACCCTAACCCTACCCCTAACCCTAAACCTAACCTTAACCCTAACCATAATTCTAACCCTAACCCGAACCCTAACCCTAACCCTAACCCTAACCCTAACCCTAACCCAAACCCAAACCCTAATCTTAACACAAACCCTAACCCTAATCCTAACCCTAACCCTAACCCTAACCCAAACCCTAACCCTAACCCTAACCCTAACCCAAACCCTAACCCTAACCCTAATCTTAACCCTAATGCTAACCCCAACCCTAACCCTAACACCAACCCTCGTCCTAACCCTAACCCTAACCCTAACCCTAATCCTAACCGTAACCCTAACCCAAACCCTAACCCTAACCGTAACCCTGACCCTAACCCAATCCCTAACCCTAACCCTAATCTTAACCCTAATGCTAACCCTAAACCTAACCCTAACACTAACCCTAGTACTAACCCTAACCCTAACCCAGGCCCTAACACTAACCCTAACCCTAACCCTAACCCTAACTGAAACACTAATCCTAAACCTAACCCTAACCCTAATGCTAACCCTAAACCTAATTCAAACTCAAACCCTAACCCTAATCCTAACCCGAACCCAAACACTAACCCTAACCCTAAACCTAGCCCAAAACATAAACCAAACAGAAACCCTAACCCTAACCCTAACCCTAAACTGTAACCCTAACACTTACCCTAACCATAACCCAAAACTAAACCCAAACCCTAACCCTAACCCTAACCCTAACCCTAACCCTAACCCTAACCCTAACCTTAACCCTTACCCAAACCCAAACTCTAAACCTAACTCTAATCGGAACCCTAACCCTAACCCTAACCCTAACCCTAACGCTAACCCTAAACATAACCCTAACCCTAACCGTAAAGCTAAACCTAACCATAACCCTAACCCTAACCCTAAACCTAACCAAACCTAAACCCTAACCCAAACCCTAATCCTAACCCTAATCCTAACACTAAACTTAACCGAAAACCTAAACCCTAAACCTAATCCTAACCCGAACCCAAACCCTAACCCTAACCCTAAACCTAAACCAAAATATAACCCAAACCGAAACCCTAACCCTAACCGTAAACCTAACCTTAAACCCTAACCCTAACACTTACTCTAACCATAACCCAAACCTAAACCCAAACCCTAACCCTAATCCTAACCCTAACCCTAACCCTAATCCTAGTCCTAAACCTAACCCTAACCCTAACCGTAACCCTAACCCTAACCTTAACCCTTACCCAAACCCAAATCTAAACCTAACTCTAATCGAAACCCTAACCCTAACCCTAATTCTAACCCTAACCCTAACCATAACCCTAATCCAACACCTCACCCTAACCCTAACTCTAACCCAAACCATAACCTAAACTTCACTCTAAACCAAACCCAAACCCTCAACCTAAACCTAACTCTAACCCAAACCCTAACCTTACCCTAAACCTAACCCTAACTCAAACCCTCACTCTAACACTAACCCAAACCGTAACCCTAACCCTAACACAAACCATAACCCAAATAATAACCCTAATCCTAGCCCTAACACTAACCCTCATCCTTATCCTAACCCTAACCCTAACCCTAACCCTAACCCTAATTCTAACCCTAACCCTAGCCCTAAACCTAAACCTAACCCTAACCCAAACCCAAACCCTAATCTTAACACAAACCCTAACCCTAATCCTAAACCTAACCCTAACCCTAACCCAAACCCTAACCCTAACCCTAACCCTAACCCAAACCCTAACCCTAACCCTAACCCTAACCCTAACCCTAACCCAAACCCTAACCCTAACCCTCATCCTAACCCTAATCCTAACCCTAAACCTAACCCTAACACTAACCCTAGTCCTAACCCTAACCCTTCCCAAAACCTTACACTAACCCTAAGCCTAGCCCTAACCCTAAATCAAACCCTAACCCTAACCCTAACCCGAACCCGAACCCAAACCCTAACACTAACCCTAACCCTAACTGAAATACTTTTCCTAAACCTAACCCTAACCCTAATGCTAACCCTAAACCTAATTCAAACTCAAACCCTAACCCTAATCCTAACCCTAAACCTAACCTTAACCCTTACCCAAACCCAAACTCTAAACATAACTCTAATCGGAACCCTAACCCTAACCCTAATCCTAACCCTAACCCTAACCATAACCCTAATCCAACACCTCAGCCTAACCCTAACTCTAACCCAAAGCCTAACCTAACCCTAACTCTAAACCAAACCCAAACCGTAACCCTAACCCTAACTCTAACCCAAACCCTAACCTAACCATAAACCTAACCCTAACTCAAACCCTAACTCTAACACTAACCCAAACCCTAACCCTAACACTAACCCAAACCATAACCCAAATAATAACCCTAATCCTAACCCTAACCTTAACCCTCATCCTTATCCTAACCCTAACCCTAACCCTAATTCTAAACCTAACCCTAACCCTAACCCTAACCCTAACACAAATCCAAAACCTAATTTTAACACAAACCCAAACCCTAATCCTAACTCCAACCCTAAACCTAACCCAAACCCTAAACCTAACCCTAACCCTAAACCGAACCCTAACCCAAACCCTAACCCTCACCCTAACCCTAACCCTAAACCAAACCCTAACCCTAAACCTAAATCTAACCCTAATGCTAACCCTAAACCTAACCCTAACACTAACCCTAGTCCTAACCCTAACCCTAAACCAAAACCTAACACTAACCCTAACCCTAACCCTAACCCTAAATCAAACCCTAAACCTAACCCTAACCCTAACCTTAACATAACCCTAACCCTAACTGAAACACTAATCCTAAACCTAACCCTAACCCTAATGCTAACCCTAAACCTATTTCAAACTCAAACCCTAAGCCTAATCCTAACCCGAACCCAAACCCTAAACCTAACCCTAAACCTAACGCAAAATATAACCCAAACCGAAACCCTAACCCTAAGCCTAAACCTAACCCTAAACCCTAACCCTAACACTTACCTTAACCATAACCCAAACCTAAACACAAACCCTAACCCTAATCCTAACCCTAACCCTAACCCTAACCCTAACCCTAACCCTAAACCAAACCCTAATCTTAACACAAACCCTAACCCTAATCCTACCCCTAACCGTAACCCTAACTCAAACGTTAACCCTAACCCTAACTCTAACCCAAACCCTAACCCTAACACTAACCCTAACCCTAACCCTAACCCAAACCCTAACACTAACCCTAAAACTAACCCTAAATCAAACCCTAAACCTAATCCTAAACCTAACCCGAACCCAAACACTAACCCTAACCCTAACCCTAACCCAAACCCTAACACTAACCCTAACACTAACCCTAACCCTAAATCAAACCCTAAACCTAATCCTAAAACTAACCCGAACCCTAATGCTAACCCTAAACCTAATTCAAACTCAATACCTAACCCTAATCCTAACCCGAACCCAAACCCTAACCCTAACCCTAAACCTAACCCAAAACATAACCGAAACAGAAACCTTAACCCTATCCCTAACCCTAACCCTAAACCCTAACCCTAACATTTACCCTAATCATAACCCAAACCTAAACCCAAACTCTAACCCTAATCCTAACCCTAACCCTAACCCTAATCCTAGTCCTAACCCTAACCCTAACCCTAACCCTAACCCTAACCCTAACCTTAACCCTTACCCAAACCCAAACTCTAAACCAAACTCTAATCGGAACCCTAACCCTAACCCTAATCCTAACCCTAACCTTAACCATAACCCTAATCCAACACCTCACGCTAACCCTATCTCTAACCTAAACCCTAACCTAAACCTAACTCTAAACCAAACCCAATCCCTAACCCTAACCCTAACTCTAACCCAAACCCTAACCTAACCCTAAACCTATCACTAATTCAAACCCTAACTCTAACAATAACCCAAACCCTAACCCTAACCCTAACACAAACCATAACCCAAATAATAACCCTAACCCTAACCCTAACCCTAACCTTAACCCTAACCATAATTCTAACCCTAACCCGAACCCTAAACCTAACCCTAACCCTAACCTTAACCCAAACCCAAACCCTAATCTTAACACAAACCATAACCCAAATAATAACCCTAACCCTAACCCTAACCCTAACCCTAACCCTAACCCTAATCCTAACCCAAACCCTAATCCTAACCCTAACCCTAACCCTAATCCTAACCCTAATGCTAACCCTAAACCTAACCCTAACACTAACCCTCGTCCTAACGCTAACACTAAACCTAACCCTAACCCTAACCCTAACCGTAACCCTAACCCAAACCCTAACCCTACCCCTAACCCTAACCCTAACCCAAATCCTAACTCTAACCCTAATCCTAACCCTAATGCTAACCCTAAACCTAACCCTAACACTAACCATAGTCCTAACCCAAACCCTAACCCAAACCCTAACACTAACCCTAACCCTAACCCTAACCCTAAATCAAACCCTAAACCTAACCCTAACCCTAACCTTAACCCTAACCCTAACCCTAACTGAAACACTAATCCTAAACTTAACCCTAACCTTAATGCTAACCATAAACCTAATTCAAACTCAAACCCTAACCCTAATCCTAATCCGAACCCAAACCCTAACCCTAACCCTAAATCTAGCCCAAAACATAACCCAAACCAAAACCCTAACCCTAACCCTAAGCTGTAACCCTAACACTTACCCTAACCATAACCCAATCCTAAACCCAAACCCTAACCCTAACCCTAACCCTAACCCTAACCCTAACCCAAAACCGAACCCTAACCCTAACCCTAAACCAAACCCTAACC
>JAJHUQ010000040.1:5952500-5957500 GCA_035773235.1 Eospalax fontanierii | reverse complement strand
CCCTAACCCTAACCATAACCCTAATCCAACACCTCACGCTAACCCTATCTCTAACCTAAACCCTAACCTAAACCTAACTCTAAACCAAACCCAAACCCTAACCCTAACCCTAACTCTAACGCAAACCCTAGCCTAAACCTAAGCCTATCCCTAATTCAAACCCTAACTCTAACACTAACCCAAAATATAACCCTAACCCTAACACAAACCATAACCCAAATAATAACCCTAACCCTACCCCTAACCCTAAACCTAACCTTAACCCTAACCATAATTCTAACCCTAACCCGAACCCTAACCCTAACCCTAACCCTAACCCAAACCCAAACCCTAATCTAAACACAAACCCTAACCCTAATCCTTACCCTAACCCTAACCCTAACCCAAACCCTAACCCTAACCCTAATCCTAAACCAAACCCTAACCCTAACCCTAACCCTAACCCTAATCCTAACCCTAATGCTAACCCTAAACCTAACCCTAACACTAACCCTCATCCTAACCCTAACCCTAACCCTAACCCTAATCCTAACCGTAACCCTAACCCAAACCCCAACCATAACCCAAACCCTAACCCTAACCCTAACCCTAACCCTAACCCAAACCCTAACCCTAACCCTAAACTTAACCCTAATGCTAACACTAAACCTAACCCTAACACTAACCCTAGTCCTAACCCTAACCCTAAGACAAACCCTAACACTAACCCTAACTGAAACACTAATCCTAAACTTAACCCTAACCCTAATGCTAACCCTAAACCTAATTCAAACTCAAACCCTAACCCTAATCCTAACCCGAACCCAAACCCTAACCCTAACCCTAAACCTAGCCCAAAACATAACCCAAACCGAAACCCTAACCCTAACCCTAACCCCAACCCTAAACTGTAACCCTAACACTTACCCTAACCACCACCCAAACCTTAACCCAAACCCCAACCCTTATCCTAACCCTAACCCTAACCCTAATCCTAGTCCTAAACCTAAACCTAACCCTAACCGTAACCCTAACCCAAACCCAAACCCTAATCTTAACACAAACCCTAACCCTAATCCTAACCCTAACCCTAACCCTAACCCTAAACATAACCTTAACCCTTACCCAAACCCAAACTCTAAACCTAACTCTAATCGGAACCCTAACCCTAACCCTAACCCTAACGCTAACCCTAAACATAACCCTAACCCTAACCGTAAAGCTAAACCTAACCATAACCCTAACCCTAACCCTAAACCTAACCAAACCTAAACCCTAACCCAAACCCTAATCCTAACCCTAATCCTAACACTAAACCTAACCGAAAACCTAAACCCTAAACCTAATCCTAACCCGAACCCAAACCCTAACCCTAACCCTAAACCTAAACCAAAATATAACCCAAACCGAAACCCTAACCCTAACACTAAACCTAACCTTGAACCCTAACCCTAACACTTACCCTAACCATAACCCAAACCTAAACCCAAACCCTAACCCTAATCCTAACCCTAAACCTAACCCTAATCCTAGTCCTAAACCTAACCCTAACCGTAACCCTAACCCTAACCTTAACCATTACCCAAACCATAACTCTAAACCTAACTCTAATCGAAACGCTAACCCTAACCCTAATTCTAACCCTAACCCTAACCATAACCCTAATAAAACACCTCACCCTAACCCTAACTCTAACACAAACCCTAAACTAAACCTAACTCTAAATCAAACCCAAACCCTAAACCTAACCCTAACTCTAACCCAAACCCTAACCTAAACCTAAACCTAACCCTAACTCAAACCCTCCCTCTAACACTAACCCAAACCGTAACCCTAACCCTAACACCAACCATAAGCCAAATAATAACCCTCATCCCAACCCTAACACTAACCCTCATCCTTATCCTAACCCTAACCCTAACCCTAACCCTAAACCTAATTCTAACCCTAACCCTAACCCTAACCCTAACCCAAACCCAAACCCTAATCTTAACACAAACTCTAACCCTAATCCTAACCCTAAACCTAACCCTAACCCAAACCCTAAACCTAACCCTAACCCTAACCCGAACCCTAACCCTAACCCTAACCCTAACCCTAACCCTAAACCTAACCCAAACCCTAACCCTAACCCTCATCCTAACCCTAATCCTAACCCTAAACCTAACCCTAACACTAACCCTAGTCCTAACCCTAACCCTAACCCAAACCCTTACACTAACCCTAAGCCTAACCCTAACCCTAAATCAAACCCTAACCCAAACCCTAACCCAAACCTAACCCTAACTGAAATACTTATCCTAAACCTAACCTAACCCTAATGCTAACCCTAAACCTAATTCAAACTCAAACCCTAACCCTAATCCTAACCCTAAACCTAACCTTAACCCTTACCCAAACCCAAACTCTAATCATAACTCTAATCGGAACCCTAACCCTAAACCTAATCCTAACCCTAACGCTAACCATAACCCTAATCCAACACCTCAGCCTAACCCTAACTCTAACACAAAGCCTAACCTAACCCTAACTCTAAACCAAACCCAAACCGTAACCCTAACCCTAACTCTAACCCAAACCCTAACCTAACCATAAACCTAACCCTAACTCAAACCCTAACTCTAACACTAACCCAAACCCTAACCCTAACACTAACCCAAACCATAACCCAAATAATAACCCTAATCCTAACCCTAACCTTAACCCTCATCCTTATCCTAACCCTAACCCTAACCCTAATTCTAAACCTAACCCTAACCCTAACCCTAACCCTAACTCTAACACAAATCCAAACCCTAATTTTAACACAAACCCTAACCCTAATCCTAACTCCAACCCTAAACCTAACCCAATCCTAAACCTAACCCTAACCCTAAACAGAACCCTAACCCAAACCCTAAACCTAACCCTAACCCTAACCCTAACCCTAACCCTAAACCAAACCCTAACCCTAAACCTAAATCTAACCCTAATGCTAACCCTAAACCTAACCCTTACACTAACCCTAGTCCTAACCCTAACCCTAAACCAAAACCTAACACTAACCCTAACCCTAACCCTAAATCAAACCCTAAACCTAACCCTAACCCTAACCTTAACATAACCCTAACCCTAACTGAAACACTAATCCTAAACCTAACCCTAACCCTAATGCTAACCCTAAACCTAATTCAAACTCAAACCCTAACCCTAATCCTAACCCGAACCCAAACCCTAAACCTAACCCTAAACCTAACGCAAAATATAACCCAAACCGAAACCCTAACCCTAAGCCTAAACCTAACCCTGAACCCTAACCCTAACTCTTACCCTAACCATAACCCAAACCTAAACACAAACCCTAACCCTAATCCTAACCCTAACCCTAACCCTAACCCTAACCCTAACCCTAAACCAAACCCTAATCTTAACACAAACCCTAACCCTAATCCTAACCCTAACCGTAACCCTAACTCAAACGTTAACCCTAACCCTAACTCTAACCCCAACCCTAACCCTAACCCTAACCCTAACCCAAACCCTAACACTAACCCTAACCCTAACCCTAACCCTAAATCAAACCCTAAACCTAATCCTAAACCTAACCCGAACCCAAACCCTAACCCTAACCCTAACCCTAACTGAAACACTAATCCTAAACCTAACCCGAACCCTAATGCTAACCCTAAACCTAATTCAAACTCAAACCCTAACCCTAATCCTAACCCGAACCCAAACCCTAGCCCTAACCCTAAACCTAAACCAAAACATAACCGAAACCGAAACCTTAACCCTATCCCTAACCCTAACCCTAAACCCTAACCCTAACACTTACCCTAATCATCACCCAAACCTAAACCCAAACCCTAACCCTAATCCTAACCCTAACCCTAACCCTAATCCTAGTCCTAACCCTAACCCTAACCCTAACCCTAACCATAATGATAACCCTAAACCTAACTCAAACACAAACCCTAACCCTAAGTCTAACCCTAACCCAAACCCTAACCCTAACCCTAACCCGAACCCTAACTAAAACCCTAACACTAACTTAACCCGAACACAAACCCTAACCCTAACCCGAAACTTAACCGAAAACCTAAACCTAACCGTAAACTTAAACCAAACTCTAACCCTAACACTAACCCTAACCCTAATCCTAACCCTAACCCTAACCCTAACCCAAACCCGAACCCTACCCCTAACCCTAACCCTAACCCAAACCCTAACCCTAACCCTAACCCTAAGCCTAACCCAAACCCTAACCCTAACCCTAATCCTAACCCTAATGCTAACCCTAAACCTAACCCAAACACTAACCCTAGTCCTAACCCTAACCCTAACCCAAACCCTAACACTAACCCTAAACCTAACCCTAACCCTAAATCAAACCCTAAACCTAACCCTAAACCTAACCCAAACCCAAACTCTTACCCTAACCCTAACCCTAACTGAAATACTAAAACTAAACCTAACCCGAACCCTAGTGCGAACCCTTATCCTAATTCAAACTCAAACCCTAACCCAAACCCTAACCCTAACCCTAACCCTAACCCTAACCCAAACCCTAACACTAACCCTAACCCTATTCTTAACCCTAAATCAAACCCTAAACCTAACCCTAAACCTAACCCAAACCCAAACTCTTACCCTAACCCTAACCCTAACTGAAATACTTATCCTAAACCTGACCCAAGCCCTAATGATAGCCTAAAACCTGATTCAAACTCAAACCCTAACCCTAACCCAAACCTAACCCAAAACATAACCCAAACCGAAACCCTAACCCTAACCCTAACCCTAACCCTCAACCCTAACCATAACACTTACCCTAATCATAACCCAAACCTAAACCCAATCCCTAACCCTAATGCTAACCCTAACCCTAATCCTAATCCTAGTCCTAACCCTAACCCTAACCCTAACCCTAACCTTAACCCTTACCCAAACCCAAACTCTAAACCAAACTCTAATCGGAACCCTAATCCTAACCATAATCCTAACCCTAACCCTAACCATAACCCTAATCCAACACCTCACGC
>JAJHUQ010000040.1:5942500-5950000 GCA_035773235.1 Eospalax fontanierii | reverse complement strand
AATCCTAAACTTAACCCTAACCCTAATGCTAAACCTAAACCTAATTCAAACTCAAACCCTAACCCTAATCCTAACCCGAACCCAAACCCTAACCCTAACCCTAAACCTAGCCCAAAACATAACCCAAACTGAAACCCTAACCCTAACCCTAACCCTAACCCTAAACTGTAACCCTAACACTTACCCTAACCATAACCCAAACCTAAACCCAAACCCTAACCCTTATCCTAACCCTAACCCTAACCCTAAACCTAGTCCTAAACCTAACCCTAACCCTAACCGTAACCCTAACCCAAACCCAAACCCTAATCTTAACACAAACCCTAACCCTAATCCTAACCCTAACCCTAACCCTAACCCTAAACCTAACCTTAACCCTTACCCAAACCAAAACTCTAAACCTAACTCTAATCGGAACCCTAACCCTAACCCTAACCCTAACGCTAACCCTAAACATAACCCTAACCCTAACCGTAAAGCTAAACCTAACCATAACCCTAACCCTAACCCTAAACCTAACCAAACCTAAACCCTAACCCAAACCCTAATCCTAACCCTAATCCTAACACTAAACCTAACCGAAAACCTAAACCCTAAACCTAATCCTAACCCGAACCCAAACCCTAACCCTAACCCTAAACCTAAATCAAAATATAACCCAAACCGAAACCCTAACCCTAACACTAAACCTAACCTTGAACCCTAACCCTAACACTTACCCTAACCATAACCCAAACCTAAACCCAAACCCTAACCCTAATCCTAACCCTAAACCTAACCCTAATCCTAGTCCTAAACCTAACCCTAACCGTAACCCTAACCCTAACCTTAACCATTACCCAAACCATAACTCTAAACCTAACTCTAATCGAAACGCTAACCCTAACCCTAATTCTAACCCTAACCCTAACCATAACCCTAATAAAACACCTCACCCTAACCCTAACTCTAACACAAACCCTAAACTAAACCTAACTCTGAATCAAACCCAAACCCTAAACCTAACCCTAACTCTAACCCAAACCCTAACCTAAACCTAAAACTAACCCTAACCTAAACCCTCACTCTAACACTAACCCAAACCGTAACCCTAACCCTAACACAAACCATAACCCAAATAATAACCCTAATCCCAACCCTAACACTAACCCTCATCCTTATCCTAACCCTAACCCTAACCCTAAACCTAAACCTAATTCTAACCCTAACCCTAACCCTAACCCTAACCCAAACCCAAACCCTAATCTTAACACAAACCCTTACCCTTATCCTAACGCTAAACCTAACCCTAACCCAAACCCTAAACCTAACCCTAACCCTAACCCGAACCCTAACCCTAACCCTAACCCTAACCCTAACCCAAACCCTAACCCTAACCCTCATCCTAACCCTAATCCTAACCCTAAACCTAACCCTAACACTAACCCTAGTCCTAACCCTAACCCTAACCCAAACCCTTACACTAACCCTAAGCCTAACCCTAACCCTAAATCAAACCCTAACCCAAACCCTAACCCTAACCCTAACCCTAACTGAAATACTTATCCTAAACCTAACCTAACCTTAATGCTAAACCTAAACCTAATTCAAACTCAAACCCTAACCCTAATCCTAACCCTAAACCTAACCTTAACCCTTACCCAAACCCAAACTCTAAACATAACTCTAATCGGAACCCTAACCCTAAACCCAATCCTAACCCTAACCCTAACCATAACCCTAATCCAACACCTCAGCCTAACCCTAACTCTAACCCAAAGCCTAACCTAACCCTAACTCTAAACCAAACCCAAATCGTAACCCTAACCCTAACTCTAACCCAAACCCTAACCTAACCATAAAACTAACCCTAACTCAAACCCTAACTCTAACACTAACCCAAACCCTAACCCTAACACTAACCCAAACCATAACCCAAATAATAACCCTAATCCTAACCCTAACCTTAACCCTCATCCTTATCCTAACCCTAACCCTAACCCTAATTCTAAACCTAACCCTAACCCTAACCCTAACCCTAACTCTAACACAAATCCAAACCCTAATTTTAACACAAACCCTAACCCTAATCCTAACTCCAATCCTAAACCTAACCCAATCCTAAACCTAACCCTAACCCTAAACAGAACCCTAACCCAAACCCTAACCCTAACCCTAACCCTAACCCTAACCCTAACCCTAAACCAAACCCTAACCCTAAACCTAAATCTAACCCTAATGCTAACCCTAAACCTAACCCTTACACTAACCCTAGTCCTAACCCTAACCCTAAACCAAAACCTAACACTAACCCTAACCCTAACCCTAAATCAAACCCTAAACCTAACCCTAACCCTAACCTTAACATAACCCTAACCCTAACTGAAACACTAATCCTAAACCTAACCCTAACCCTAATGCTAACCCTAAACCTAATTCAAACTCAAACCCTAACCCTAATCCTAACCCGAACCCAAACCCTAAACCTAACCCTAAACCTAACGCAAAATATAACCCAAACCGAAACCCTAACCCTAAGCCTAAACCTAACCCTAAACCCTAACCCTAACTCTTACCCTAACCATAACCCAAACCTAAACACAAACCCTAACCCTAATCCTAACCCTAACCCTAACCCTAACCCTAACCCTAACCCTAAACCAAACCCTAATCTTAACACAAACCCTAACCCTAATCCTAACCCTAACCGTAACCCTAACTCAAACGTTAACCCTAACCCTAACTCTAACCCCAACCCTAACCCTAACCCTAACCCTAACCCAAACCCTAACACTAACCCTAACCCTAACCCTAACCCTAAATCAAACCCTAAACCTAATCCTAAACCTAACCCGAACCCAAACCCTAACCCTAACCCTAACCCTAACTGAAACACTAATCCTAAACCTAACCCGAACCCTAATGCTAACCCTAAACCTAATTCAAACTCAAACCCTAACCCTAATCCTAACCCGAACCCAAACCCTAGCCCTAACCCTAAACCTAAACCAAAACATAACTGAAACCGAAACCTTAACCCTATCCCTAACCCTAACCCTAAACCCTAACCCTAACACTTACCCTAATCATAACCCAAACCTAAACCCAAACCCTAACCCTAATCCTAACCCTAACCCTAACCCTAATCCTAGTCCTAACCCTAACCCTAACCCTAACCCTAACCATAATGATAACCCTAAACCTAACTCAAACACAAACCCCAACCCTAAGTCTAACCCTAACCCAAACCCTAACCCTAACCCTAACCCGAACCCTAACTAAAACCCTAACACTAACTTAACCCGAACACAAACCCTAACCCTAACCCGAAACTTAACCGAAAACCTAAACCTAACCGTAATCTTAAACCAAACTCTAACCCTAACACTAACCCTAACCCTAATCCTAACCCTAACCCTAACCCTAACCCAAACCCGAACCCTAACCCTAACCCTAACCCTAACCCAAACCCTAACCCTAACCCTAACCCTAAGCCTAACCCAAACCCTAACCCTAACCCTAATCCTAACCCTAATGCTAACCCTAAACCTAACCCAAACACTAACCCTAGTCCTAACCCTAACCCTAACCCAAACCCTAACACTAACCCTAAACCTAACCCTAACCCTAAATCAAACCCTAAACCTAACCCTAAACCTAACCCAAACCCAAACTCTTACCCTAACCCTAACCCTAACTGAAATACTAATCCTAAACCTAACCCGAACCCTAATGCTAACCCTAAACCTAATTCAAACTCAAACCCTAACCCAAACCCTAACCCTAACCCTAACCCTAACCCTAACCCTAACCCAAACCCTAACACTAACCCTAACCCCATTCTTAACCCTAAATCAAACCCTAAACCTAACCCTAAATCTAACCCAAACCCAAACTCTTACCCTAACCCTAACCCTAACTGAAATACTAATCCTAAACCTAACCCGAACCCTAATGCTAACCCTAAACCTAATTCAAACTCAAACCCTAACCCTAACCCAAACCTAACCCAAAACATAACCCAAACCGAAACCCTAACCCTAACCCTAACCCTAACCCTAAACCCTAACCCTAACACTTACCCTAATCATAACCCAAACCTAAACCCAATCCCTAACCCTAATCCTAACCCTAACCCTAACCCTAATCCTAGTCCTAACCCTAACCCTAACCCTAACCCTAACCTTAACCCTTACCCAAACCCAAACTCTAAACCAAACTCTAATCGGAACCCTAATCCTAACCCTAATCCTAACCCTAACCCTAACCATAACCCTAATCCAACACCTCACGCTAACCCTATCTCTAACCTAAACCCTAACCTAAACCTAACTCTAAACCAAACCCAAACCCTAACCCTAACCCTAACTCTAACGCAAACCCTAGCCTAAACCTAAACCTATCCCTAATTCAAACCCTAACTCTAACACTAACCCAAAATATAACCCTAACCCTAACACAAACCATAACCCAAATAATAACCCTAACCCTACCCCTAACCCTAAACCTAACCTTAATCCTAACCATAATTCTAACCCTAACCCGAACCCTAACCCTAACCCTAACCCTAACCCTAACCCAAACCCAAACCCTAATCTTAACACAAACCCTAACCCTAATCCTAACCCTAACCCTAACCCTAACCCTAATCCTAACCCTAATGCTAACCCTAAACCTATCCCTAACACTAACCCTCGTCCTAACCCTAACCCTAACCCTAACCCTAATCCTAACCGTAACCCTAACCCAAACCCTAACCCTAACCCTAAATATAACCCTAACCCTAACCCTAACCCAAACCCTAACCCTAACCCTAAACTTAACCCTAATGCTAACACTAAACCTAACCCTAACACTAACCCTAGTCCTAACCCTAACCCTAACACAAACCCTAACACTAACCCTAACCCTAACCCTAACCCTAAATCAAACCCTAAACCTAACCCTAACCCTAACCTTAACCCTAACACTAACCCTAACTGAAACACTAATCCTAAACTTAACCCTAACCCTAATGCTAACCCTAAACCTAATTCAAACTCAAACACTAACCCTAATCCTAGCCCGAACCCAAACCCTAACCCTAACCCTAAACCTAGCCCAAAACATAACCCAAACCGAAACCCTAACCCTAACCCTAACCCTAACCCTAAACTGTAACCCTAACACTTACCCTAACCATAACCCAAACCTAAACCCAAACCCTAACCCTAATCCTAACCCTAACCCTAACCCTAATCCTAGTCCTAAACCTAACCCTAACCCTAACCCTAACCGTAACCCTAACCCAAACCCAAACCCTAATCTTAACACAAACCCTAACCCTAATCCTAACCCTAACCCTAACCCTAACCCTAAAACTAACCTTAACCCTTACCCAAACCCAAACTCTAAACCTAACTCTAATCAGAACCCTAACCCTAACCCTAACCCTAACGCTAACCCTAAACATAACCCTCAGACTAACCGTAAAGCTAAACATAACCATAACCCTAACCCTAACACTAAACCTAACCAAAACTAAACCCTACCCCAAACCCTAATCCTAACCCTAATCCTAACACTAAACCTAACCGAAAACCTAAACCCTAAACCTAATCCTAACCCGAACCCAAACCCTAACCCTAACACTAAACCTAAACCAAAATATAACCCAAACCGAAACCCTAACCCTAACCCTAAACCTAACCTTAAACCCGAACCCTAACACTTACCCTAACCATAACCCAAACCTAAACCCAAACCCTAACCCTAATCCTAACCCTAACCCTAACCCTAATCCTAGTCCTAAACCTAACCCTAACCCTAACCGTAACCCTAACCCTAACCTTAACCCTTACCCAAACCATAACTCTAAACCTAACTCTAATCGAAACGCTAACCCTAACCCTAATTCTAACCCTAACCCTAACCATAACCCTAATCCAACACCTCACCCTAACCCTAACTCTAACACAAACCCTAACCTAAACCTAACTCTAAACCAAACCCAAACCCTAAACCTAACCCTAACTCTAACCCAAACCCTAACCTAAACGTAAACCTAACCCTAACTCAAACCCTCACTCTAACACTAACCCAAACCGTAACCCTAACCCTAACACAAACCATAACCCAAATAATAACCCTAATCCTAACCCTAACACTAACCCTCATCCTTATCCTAACCCTAACCCTAACCCTAACCCTAACCCTAATTCTAACCCTAACCCTAACCCTAACCCTAACCCAAACCCAAACCCTAATCTTAACACAAACCCTAACCCTAATCCTAACCCTAACCCTAACCCTAACCCAAAACCTAAACCTAACCCTAACCCTAACCCGAACCCTAACCCTAACCCTAACCCTAACCCTAACCCTAACCCTAACACAAACCCTAACCCTAACCCTCATCCTAACCCTAATCCTAACCCTAAACCTAACCCTAACCCTAACCCAAACCCTTACACTAACCCTATGCCTAACCCTAACCCTAAATCAAACCCTAACCCAAACCCTAACCCTAACCCTAACCCTAACTGAAATACTTATCCTAAACCTAACCTAAAACTAAAGCTAACCCTAAACCAAATTCAAACTCAAACCCTAACCCTAATCCTAACCCTAAACCTAACCTTAACCCTTACCCAAACCCAAACTCTAAACATAACTCTAATCGGAACCCTAACCCTAAACCTAATCCTAACCCTAACCCTAACCATAACCCTAATCCAACACCTCAGCCTAACCCTAACTCTAACCCAAAGCCTAACCTAACCCTAACTCTAAACCAAACCCAAACCGTAACCCTAACCCTAACCCTAACTCTAACCCAAACCCTAACCTAACCATAAACCTAACCCTAACTCAAACCCTAACTCTAACACTAACCCAAACCCTAACCCTAACACTAACCCAAACCATAACCCAAATAATAACCCTAATCCTAACCCTAACCTTAACCCTCATCCTTATCCTAACCCTAACCCTAACCCTAATTCTAAACCTAACCCTAACCCTAACCCTAACCCTAACTCTAACACAAATCCAAACCCTAATTTTAACACAAACCCTAACCCTAATCCTAACTCCAACCCTAAACCTAACCCAATCCTAAACCTAACCCTAACCCTAAACCGAACCCTAACCCAAACCCTAACCCTAACCCTAACCCTAACCCTAACCCTAACCCTAAACCAAACCCTAACCCTAAACCTAATTCTAACCCTAATGCTAACCCTAAACCTAACCCTTACACTAACCCTAGTCCTAACCCTAACCCTAAACCAAAACCTAACACTAACCCTAACCCTAACCCTAAATCAAACCCTAAACCTAACCCTAACCCTAACCTTAACATAACCCTAACCCTAACTGAAACACTAATCCTAAACCTAACCCGAACCCTAATGCTAACCCTAAACCTAATTCAAACTCAAACCCTAACCCTAATCCTAACCCGAACCCAAACCCTAACCCTAACCCTAAACCTAACCCAAAACATAACCGAAACCGAAACCTTAACCCTATCCCTAAACC
>JAJHUQ010000040.1:5935000-5937500 GCA_035773235.1 Eospalax fontanierii | reverse complement strand
CTAAACCTAACCCTAACCCTAGTCGTAACCCTAACCCTAACCCAAACCCTAACACTAACCCTAACCCTAACCCTAACCCTAAGTCAACCCCTAAACCTAACCCTAGCCCTAACCTTAATCTAACCCTAACCCTAACCATAACTCTAACCCTAACCCTAATGCTAAAACTAAACCTAATTCAAACTCAAACCCTAACCCTAATCCTAACCCGAACCCAAACCCTAATCCTAACCCTAAACCTAACCCAAAATATAACCCAAACCGAAACCCTAACCCTAACCCTAAACCTAACCCTAAAGCCTAACCCTAACACTTACCCTAACCATAACCCAAACCTAAACCCAAACCCTAACCCTAATCCTAGCCCTAACCCTAACCCTCATCCTAGTCCTAACCCTAACCCTAACCCTAACCCTAACCCTAACCCTAACCCTAACCTTAATCCTTACTCAAACCCAAACTCTAAACCTAACTCTAATCGAAACCCTAACCCTAACCCTAATTCTAACCCTAACCCTAACCATAACCCTAATCCAAAACCTCACCCTAACCCTAACTCTAATCCAAACCCTAACTTAAAACTAATTCTAAACCAAACCCAAACCCTAAACCTAACCCTAACTCTAACCCAAACCCTAACCGAAACCTAAACCTAACCCTAACTGAAACCCTCACTCTAACACTAACCCAAACCGTAACCCTAACCCTAACCCAAACCATAACCCAAATAATAACCCTAATCCTAACCCTAACACTAACCCTCATCCTTATCCTAACCCGAACCCTAACCCTAACCCTAACCCTAACCCTAACCCAAACCCAAACCCTAATCTTAACACAAACCCTAACCCTAATCCTAACCCTAACCCTAACCCTAAACCAAACCCTAACCCTAACCCTAATCCTAAACCAAACCATAACCCTAACCCTAAACCTAACCCTAATCCTAAACCTAATGCTAACCCTAAACCTAACCCTAACACTAACCCTCGTCCTAACCCTAACCCTAACCCTATCCCTAACCCTAACCGTAACCCTAACCCAAACCCTAACCCTAACCCTAACCCTAACCCTAACCCAAACCCTAACCCTAACCCTAATGCTAACCCTAAACCTAAACCTAACACTAACCCTAGTACTAACCCTAACCCTAACCCAAACCCTAACACTAACCCTACCCCTAACCCTAACCCTAACCCTAAATTAAACCCTAAACCTAACCCTAACCCTAACCTTAACCCTAACCCTAACCCTAACTGAAACACTAATCCTAAACCTAACCCTAACCCTAATGCTAACCCTAAACCTAATTCAAACTCAAACCCTAACCCTAATCCTAACCCGAACTCAAACCCTAACCCTAACCCTAAACCTAACCCAAAACATAACCCAAACCGAAACCCTAACCCTAACCCTAACCCTAACCCTAAACCCTAACCCTAACACTTACCCTAATCATAACCCAAACCTAAACCCAAACCCTAACCCTAATCCTAACCCTAACCCTAAACCTAATCCTAGTCCTAACCCTAACCCTAACCCTAACCCTAACCCTAACCCTAACCTTAATCCTTACCCAAACCCAAACTCTAAACCAAACTCTAATCGGAACCCTAATCCTAACCCTAATCCTAACCCTAACCCTAACCATAACCCTAATCCAATACCTCACGCTAACCCTGTCTAACTTAACCCTAACCCAAACCCTAACCCTAACCCTAACTCTAACGCAAACCCTAACCTAACCCTAAACCTATCCCTAATTCAAACCCTAACTCTAACACTAACCCAAACCCTAACCCTAACCCTAACAAAAACCATAACCCTTATAATAACCCTAACCCTACCCCTAACCCTAAAACTAAACTTAACCCTAACCATAATTCTAACCCTAACCCGAACCCTAACCCTAACCCTAACCCTAACCCAAACCCAAACCCTAATCTTAACACAAACCCTAACCCTAATCCTAACCCTAACCCTAACCCTAAACCAAACCCTAACCCTAACCCTAATCCTAAAACAAACCCTAACCCTAACCCTAACCCTAATCCTAACACTAATGATAACCCTAAACCTAACCCTAACACTAACCCTCGTCCTAACCCTAACCCTAACCCTATCCCTAACCCTAACCGTAACCCTAACCCAAACCCTAACCCTAACCCTAACCCTAACCCTAACCCTAACCCTAACCCAAACCCTAACCCTAACCCTAATGCTAACCCTAAACCTAACCCTAACACTAACCCTAGTACTAACCCTAACCCTAACCCAAACCCTAACACTAACCCTAACCCTAACCCTAACCCTAACCCTAAATCAAACCCTAAACCTAACCCTAACCCTAACCTTAACCCTAACCCTAACCCTAACTGAAACACTAATCCTAAACCTAACCCTAACCCTAAAACAAACCCTAACCCTAACCCTAATCCTAAACCAAACCCTAACCCTAACCCTAAACCTAACCCTAATCTTAACCCTAATGCTAACCCTA
>JAJHUQ010000040.1:5907500-5912500 GCA_035773235.1 Eospalax fontanierii | reverse complement strand
AACCCAAACACTAACCCTAACCCTAACTCAAACCATAACCCAAATAATAACCCTAATCCGAAACCTAACCCTAACCCTAGTCCTTATCCTAACCCTAACCCTAACCCTAACCCTAACCCTAACCCTGACCCAAAACCTAATCCTAAACCTAACCCTAAACTTAATCTTAACTCTAACCCTAACCCTAACACTAACCCAGATTCAAACCTAACCCTAACCCAAACCCTAACCCTAACCCTAAACCTAACCCAAAACCTAACCCTAACCCTAATCCTAACCCTAATGATAACCCTAAACCTAACTCAAAAACATACCCTAACCCTAAGCCTAACCCTAAACCAAACCCTAACCCTAACCCTAACCCTAACCCTAACTAAAACCCTAACACTAACCCAACCCGAACGCAAACCCTAACCCTAACCCGAAACTTAACCGAAAACTTAAACCTAACCGTAATCCTAAACCAAACCCTAACCCTAACACTAACCCTAACCCTAATCCTAACCCTAACCCTAACCCTAAACCAAACCCGAACCCTAACCCTAACCCTAACCCAAACCCTAACCCTAACCCCAACCCTAAGCCTAACACAAACCCTAACCCTAACCCTAATCCTAACCCTAATGCTAACCCTAAACCTAACCCAAACACTAACCCTAGTCCTAACCCTAACCCTAACCCAAACCCTAACACTAACCCTAAGCCTACCCTAACCCTAAATCAAACCCTAAACCTAACCCTAAACCTAACCCGAACCCAAAATCTAACCCTAAACCTAACCCTAACTGAAACACTAATCCTAAACCTAACCCGAACCCTAATGCTAACCCTAAACCTAATTCAAACTCAAACCCTAACCCTTATTCTAACCAGAACTCAAACCCTAACCCTAACCCTAAACCTAACCCAAAACATAACCCAAAACGAAACCCTAACCCTAACCCAAACCCTAACCCTAAACCCTAACCCTAACACTTACCCTAATCATAACCCAAACCTAAACCCAAACCCTAACCCTAATCCTAACCCTAACCCTAACCCTAATTCTAGTCTAACCCTAACCCTAACCCTAACCCTAACCCTAACCTTATCCCTTACCCAAACCCAAACTCTAAACCAAACTCTAATCGGAACCCTAATCCTAACCCTAATCCTAACCCTAACCCTAACCATAACCCTAATCCAACACCTCACGCTAACCCTATCTCTAACCTAAACCCTAACCTAAACCTAACTCTAAACCAAACCCAAACCCTAACCCTAAGCCTAACTCTAACGCAAACCCTAACCTAACCCTAAACCTATCTCTAATTCAAACCCTAACTCTAACACTGACCCAAAATCTAACCCTAAACCTAACACAAACCATAACCCAAATAATAACCCTAACCCTACACCTAACCCTAAACCTAACCTTAACCCTAACCATAATTCTAACCCTAACCCGAACCCTAACCCTAACCCTAACCCTACCCCTAACCCTAAACCTAACCTTAACCCTAACCATAATTCTAACCCTAACCCGAACCCTAACCCTAACCCTAACCTTAACCCTAACCCTAACCCAAACCCAAACCCTAATCTTAACACAAACCCTAACCCTAATCCTAACCCTAACCCAAACCCTAACCCTAACCCTAATCCTAAACCAAACCCTAACACTAACCCTAACCCTAACCCTAATCCTAACCCTAATGCTAACCCTAAACCTAACCCTAACACTAACCCTCGTCCTAACCCTAACCCTAACCCTAACCCTAATCCTAACAGTAACCCTAACCCAAACCCTAACCCTAACCCTAACCCTAACCCTAACCCTAACCCAAACCCTAACCCTAACCCTAATCTTAACCCTAATGGTAACCCTAAACCTAACCCTAACACTAACCCTAGTACTAACCCTAACCCTAACCCAAACCCTAACACTAACCCTAACCCTAACCCTAACCCTAAATCAAACCCTAAACCTAACCCTAACCCTAACTTTAACCCTAACCCTAACCCTAACTGAAACACTAATCCTAAACCTAACCCTAACCCTAATGCTAACCCTAAACCTAATTCAAACTCAAACCCTAACCCTAATCCTAACCCAAACCGAAACCCTAACCCTAACCCTAACCCTAACCCTAACCCTAACCCTAACTCAAACCCTCACTCTAACACTAACCCAAAAGTAACCCTAACCCTAACCCAAACCATAACCCAAATAATAACCCTAATCCTAACCCTAACACTAACCCTCATCCTTATCCTAACCCTAACCCTAACCCTAATCCTAGTCCTAACCCTAACCCTAACCCTAACCCTAACCCTAACCTTAACCCTTACCCAAACCCAAACTCTAAACTTAACTCTAATCGGAACCCTAACCCTAACCCTAACCCTAACGCTAACCCTAAACATAACCCTAACCCTAACCTTAAAGCTAAACCTAACCATAAACCTAACCCTAACCCTAAACCTAACCAAACCTAAACCCTAACCCAAACCCTAACCCTAACCCTAATCCTAACACTAAACCTAACCGAAAACCTAAACCCTAAACCTAATCCTAACCCTAACCCTAACCCTAAAACAAAACTAACCCTAAACGTAACTTTAACCCAAACCCTAACCCTAACCCTAAACCAAACCCTAATCTTAACACAAACCCTAACCCTAATCCTAACCCTAACCGTAACCCTAACTCAAACGTTAAACCTAACCCTAACCCTAACCCAAACCCTAACCCTAACCCTAACCCTAACCGAAACCCAAACCCTAACCCTAACCCTAATCCTAAAACTAATGCTAACCCTAAACCTAACCCTAACCCTAGTCGTAACCCTAAACCTAACCCAAACCCTAACTCTAACCCTAACCCTAACCCTAACCCTAAATCAAACCCTAAACCTAACCCTAACCCTAACCTTAACCTAACCCTAACCAAAACTGAACCACTAATCCTAAACCTAACCCTAACCCTAATGCTAAAACTAAACCTAATTCAAACTCAAACCCTAACCCTAATCCTAACCCGAACCCAAACCCTAACCCTAACCCTAAACCTAAACCAAAATATAACCCAAACCGAAACCCTAACCCTAACCCTAAACCTAACCCTAAACCCTTACCCTAACACTTACCCTAACCATAACCCAAACCTAAACCCAAACCCTAACCCTAATCCTAACCCTAACCCTAACCCTAATCCTAGTCCTAAACCTAACCCTAACCCTAACCGTAACCCTAACCCTAAACTTAACCCTTACCCAAACCCAAACTCTAAATCTAACTCTAATCGAAACCCTAACACTAACCCTAATTCTAACCCTAATCCTAACCATAACCCTAATCCAACACTTCACCCTAACCCTAACTCTAACCCAAACCCTAACCTAAACCTAACTCTAAACCAAACCCAAACCCTAAACCTAACCCTAACTCTAACCCAAACCCTAACCTAACCCTAATCCTAACCCTAACTCAAACCCTCACTCTAACACTAACCCAAACCGTAACCATAACCCTAACACAAACCATAACACAAATAATAACCGTAATCCTAACCCTAACACTAACCCTCATCCTTATCCTAACCCTAACCCTAACCCTAACCCTTACCCTAACCCTAATTCTAACCCTAAACCTAAGCCTAACCCTAACCCTAACCCAATCACAAACCCTAATCTTAACACAAACCCAAACCCTAATCCTAACCCTAACCCTAACCCTAACCCAAACCCTAACCCTAAACCTAACCCTAACCCTAACCCAAACCCTAACCCTAACCCTAACCCTAACCCTAACCCAAACCCTAACCCTAACCCTCATCCTAACCCTACTCCTAACCCTAAACCTAACCCTAACACTAACCCTAGTCCTAACCCTAACTCTAACCCAAACCCTTACACTAACCCTAAGCCTAACCCTACCCTAAATCAAACCCTAACCCTAACCCTAACCCTAACCCGAAACCAAACCCTAACCCTAACCCTAACCCTAACTGAAATACTTATCCTAAACCTAACCCTAACCCTAATGCTAACCCTAGACCTAATTCAAACTCAAGCCCTAATCCTAATCCTAACCCTAGTCCTAACCTTAACCATAACTTAACCCCAAACTCTAAACATAACTCTAATCGGAACCCTAACACTAAACCTAACCCTAAACCTAACCCAAAACATAACCCACACCGAAACCCTAACCCTAACCCAAACCCACACCGTAACCCTACCCATAACCGTAAACCTAACCCTAAACCAAACCCTAATCTTAACACAAACCCTAACCCTAATCCTAACCCTAACCGTAACCTAACTCAAAAGTTAATCCTAACCCTAACTCTAACCCAAACCCTAACCCTAACCCTAACCCTAACCCAAACCCTAACACTAACCCTAACCCTAAACCTAACCCTAAATCAAACCCCAAACCTAATCCTAAACCTAACCCGAACCCAAATCCTAACCCTAACCCTAACCCTAACCCTAACCCTAACCCTAAACTTAACCCTTACCCAAACCCAAACTCTAAACCAAACTCTAATCGGAACCCTAATCCTAACCCTAATCATAACCCTAACCTTAACCATAACACTAATCCAACACCTCACGCTAACCCTATCTCTAACCTAAACCCTAACCTAAACCTACCTCTAAACCAAACCCAAACCCTAACCCTAACCCTAACTCTAACCCAAACCCTAACCTAACCCTAAACCTATCACTAATTCAAACCCTAACTCTAACACTAACCCAAACCCTAACCCTAACCCTAACACAAACCATAACCCAAATAATAAGCCTAACCCTAAGCCTAACCCTAACCCTAACCTTAACCCTAACCATAATTCTAACCCTAACCCGAACCCTAACCCTAACCCTAACCCTAACCCTAACCCTAACCCAAACCAAAACCCTAATCTTAACACAAACCCTAACCCTAATCCTTACCCTAACCCTAACCCTAACCCAAACCCTAACCCTAATCCTAATCCTAACCCAAACCCTAAT
>JAJHUQ010000040.1:5900000-5902500 GCA_035773235.1 Eospalax fontanierii | reverse complement strand
ACCTAACCCCAATCCTAGTCCTATCCCTAACCCTAACCGTAACCCTAACCCTAACCTTAACCCTTACCCAAATCCAAATTCTAAACCTAACTCTAATCGGAACCATAACCCTAACCCTAAACCTAACCCTAACCCTAACCATAACCCTAATCCAACACCTCACCCTAACCCTAACTCTAACCAAAACCCAAACCTAAACCTAAAACTCAACCAAACCCAAACCCTAACCCTAACCCTAACTCTAACCGAAACCCTAACCTAACCCTCAACCTAACCCTAACTCAAAACCTCACTCTAACACTAACCCAAACCGTAAACCTAACCCTAACCCAAACCATAACCCAAATAATAACCCTAATCCTAACCCTAACACTAACCCTCATCCTTATCCTAACCCTAACCCTAACCCTAACCCTAACCCTAATTCTAACCCTAACCCTAACCCTAACCCTAACCCAAAACCAAACCCTAATCTTAACACAAACCCTAACCCTAATCCTAACCCTAACCCTAACCCTAACCCAAACCCTAACCCTAACCCTAACCCAAACCCTAACCCTAACCCAAACCATAACCCTAACCCTAATCCTAACCCTAATGCTAACCCTAAACCTAACCCTAACACTAACCCTAGTCCTAACCCTAACCCTAACCCAAACCCTTACACTAACCCTAAGCCTAACCTTAACCCTAAATCAAACCCTAACCCTAACCCTAACCCTAACCCGAACCCAAACCCTAACCCTAACCCTAACCCTAACTGAAATACTTATCCTAAACCTAACCCTAACCCTAATGCTAACCCTAAACCTAATTCAAACTCAAACCGTAACCCTAATCCTAACCCTAAACCTAACCTTAACCCTTACCCAAACCCAAACTCTAAACATAACTCTAATCGGAACCCTAACCCTAACCCTAATCCTAACCCGAACCCTAACCATAACCCTAATCCAACACCTCACCCTAACCCTAACTCTAACCCTAACCCTAACCCTAACCCTAACCCTAACCCTAACCCTAACCTAACCCTAAACCTAACCCTAACTCAAACCCTCACTCTAACACTAACCCAAAACCTAACCCTAACACTAACCCAAACCATAACCCAAATAATAACCCTAATCCTAACCCTAACCTTAACCCTCATCCTTATCCTAACCCTAACCCTAACCCTAATTCTAAACCTAACCCTCACCCTAACCCTAACCCTAACCCTAACCCTAACCCTAACACAAACCCAAACCCTAATTTTAACACACACCCTAACCCTAATCCTAACTCCAACCCTAAACCTAACCCAAACACTAACCCTAACACTAACCCTAACCCAAACCCTAACCCTAACCCTAACCCTAACCCTAACCCTAACCCAAACCCTAACCCTAACCCTAATCCTAACCCTAACCCAAACCCTAACCCTAACCCTAACCCTAAATCTAACCCTAATGCTAACCCTACTCTAACCCTAACACTAACCCTAGTCCTAACCCTAACCCTAACCCAAACCCTAACACTAACCCTAACCCTAACCCTAACCCTAAATCAAACCCTAAACCTAACCCTAACCCTAACCTTAACCCTAACCCTAACCCTAACTGAAACACTAATCCTAAACCTAACCCTAACCCTAATGCTAACCCTAAACCTAATTCAAACTCAAACCCTAACCCGAATCCTAACCCGAACCCAAACTCTAACCCTAACCCTAAACCTAGCCCAAAACATAACCCAAACCGAAACCCTAACCCTAATCCTAACCCTAACCCTAAACTGTAACCCTAACACTTACCCTAACCATAACCCAAACCTAAACCCAAACCCTAAACCTAATCCCAACCCTAAACCTAACCCTAATCCTAGTCCTAACCTTAACCCTAACCCTAACCTTAACCCTTACCCAAACCCAAACTCTAAACCTAACTCTAATCGGAACCCTAACCCTAACCCTAACCCTAACGCTAACCCTAACCATAACCCTAACCCTAACCGTAAAGCTAAACCTAACCATAACCCTAACCCTATCCCTAAACCTAAACAAACCTAAACCCTAACCGAAACCCTAAACATAAACCTAACCCTAACACTAAACCTAACCGAAAACCTAAACCCTAAACCTAATCCTAACCCTAACCCTAACCCTAAAACAAAACCTAACCCTAAACGTAACTTTAACCCAAACCCTAACCCTAACCCTAAACAAAACCCTAATCTTAACACAAACCCTAACCCTAATCCTAACCCTAACCGTAACCCTAACTCAAATCGTAACCCTAACCCTAACCCTAACCCAAACCCTAACCCCAACCCTAAACCTAACCCAAAATATACACCAAACCGAAACCCTAACCCTAACCCTAAACCTAACCCTAAACCCTAACCCTAACACTTACTCTAACCATAACCCAAACCTAAACCAAACCCTAACCCTAATCCTAACCCTAAACCTAACCCTAATCCTAGTCCTATCCCTAACCCTAACCGTAACCCTAACCCTAAC
>JAJHUQ010000040.1:5887500-5892500 GCA_035773235.1 Eospalax fontanierii | reverse complement strand
ACCCTAATCCTAAACCAAACCCTAACACTAACCCTAACCCTAACCCTAATCCTAACCCTAATGCTAACCCTAAACCTAACCCTAACACTAACCCTCGTCCTAACCCTAACCCTAACCCTAACCCTAATCCTAACAGTAACCCTAACCCAAACCCTAACCCTAACCCTAACCCTAACCCTAACCCTAACCCAAACCCTAACCCTAACCCTAATCTTAACCCTAATGGTAACCCTAAACCTAACCCTAACACTAACCCTAGTACTAACCCTAACCCTAACCCAAACCCTAACACTAACCCTAACCCTAACCCTAACCCTAAATCAAACCCTAAACCTAACCCTAACCCTAACTTTAACCCTAACCCTAACCCTAACTGAAACACTAATCCTAAACCTAACCCTAACCCTAATGCTAACCCTAAACCTAATTCAAACTCAAACCCTAACCCTAATCCTAACCCAAACCGAAACCCTAACCCTAACCCTAACCCTAACCCTAACCCTAACCCTAACTCAAACCCTCACTCTAACACTAACCCAAAAGTAACCCTAACCCTAACCCAAACCATAACCCAAATAATAACCCTAATCCTAACCCTAACACTAACCCTCATCCTTATCCTAACCCTAACCCTAACCCTAATCCTAGTCCTAACCCTAACCCTAACCCTAACCCTAACCCTAACCTTAACCCTTACCCAAACCCAAACTCTAAACTTAACTCTAATCGGAACCCTAACCCTAACCCTAACCCTAACGCTAACCCTAAACATAACCCTAACCCTAACCTTAAAGCTAAACCTAACCATAAACCTAACCCTAACCCTAAACCTAACCAAACCTAAACCCTAACCCAAACCCTAACCCTAACCCTAATCCTAACACTAAACCTAACCGAAAACCTAAACCCTAAACCTAATCCTAACCCTAACCCTAACCCTAAAACAAAACTAACCCTAAACGTAACTTTAACCCAAACCCTAACCCTAACCCTAAACCAAACCCTAATCTTAACACAAACCCTAACCCTAATCCTAACCCTAACCGTAACCCTAACTCAAACGTTAAACCTAACCCTAACCCTAACCCAAACCCTAACCCTAACCCTAACCCTAACCGAAACCCAAACCCTAACCCTAACCCTAATCCTAAAACTAATGCTAACCCTAAACCTAACCCTAACCCTAGTCGTAACCCTAAACCTAACCCAAACCCTAACTCTAACCCTAACCCTAACCCTAACCCTAAATCAAACCCTAAACCTAACCCTAACCCTAACCTTAACCTAACCCTAACCAAAACTGAACCACTAATCCTAAACCTAACCCTAACCCTAATGCTAAAACTAAACCTAATTCAAACTCAAACCCTAACCCTAATCCTAACCCGAACCCAAACCCTAACCCTAACCCTAAACCTAAACCAAAATATAACCCAAACCGAAACCCTAACCCTAACCCTAAACCTAACCCTAAACCCTTACCCTAACACTTACCCTAACCATAACCCAAACCTAAACCCAAACCCTAACCCTAATCCTAACCCTAACCCTAACCCTAATCCTAGTCCTAAACCTAACCCTAACCCTAACCGTAACCCTAACCCTAAACTTAACCCTTACCCAAACCCAAACTCTAAATCTAACTCTAATCGAAACCCTAACACTAACCCTAATTCTAACCCTAATCCTAACCATAACCCTAATCCAACACTTCACCCTAACCCTAACTCTAACCCAAACCCTAACCTAAACCTAACTCTAAACCAAACCCAAACCCTAAACCTAACCCTAACTCTAACCCAAACCCTAACCTAACCCTAATCCTAACCCTAACTCAAACCCTCACTCTAACACTAACCCAAACCGTAACCATAACCCTAACACAAACCATAACACACATAATAACCGTAATCCTAACCCTAACACTAACCCTCATCCTTATCCTAACCCTAACCCTAACCCTAACCCTTACCCTAACCCTAATTCTAACCCTAAACCTAAGCCTAACCCTAACCCTAACCCAATCACAAACCCTAATCTTAACACAAACCCAAACCCTAATCCTAACCCTAACCCTAACCCGAACCCAAACCCTAACCCTAACCCTAACCCTAACTGAAATACTTATACTAAACCTAACCCTAACCCTAATGCTAACCCTAGACCTAATTCAAACTCAAACCCTAACCCTAATCCTAACCCTAAACCTAACCTTAACCCTTACCCAAACCCAAACTCTAAACATAACTCTAATCGGAACCCTAACACTAAACCTAACCCTAAACCTAACCCAAAACATAACCCACACCGAAACCCTAACCCTAACCCAAACCCACACCGTAACCCTAACCATAACCGTAAACCGAACCCTAAACCAAACCCTAATCTTAACACAAACCCTAACCCTAATCCTAACCCTAACCGTAACCTAACTCAAAAGTTAATCCTAACCCTAACTCTAACCCAAACCCTAACCCTAACCCTAACCCTAACCGAACCCCTAACACTAACCCTAACCCTAAACCTAACCCTAAATCAAACCCCAAACCTAATCCTAAACCTAACCCGAACCCAAATCCTAACCCTAACCCTAACCCTAACCCTAACCCTAACCCTAAACTTAACCCTTACCCAAACCCAAACTCTAAACCAAACTCTAATCGGAACCCTAATCCTAACCCTAATCATAACCCTAACCTTAACCATAACACTAATCCAACACCTCACGCTAACCCTATCTCTAACCTAAACCCTAACCTAAACCTACCTCTAAACCAAACCCAAACCCTAACCCTAACCCTAACTCTAACCCAAACCCTAACCTAACCCTAAACCTATCACTAATTCAAACCCTAACTCTAACACTAACCCAAACCCTAACCCTAACCCTAACACAAACCATAACCCAAATAATAAGCCTAACCCTAAGCCTAACCCTAACCCTAACCTTAACCCTAACCATAATTCTAACCCTAACCCGAACCCTAACCCTAACCCTAACCCTAACCCTAACCCTAACCCAAACCAAAACCCTAATCTTAACACAAACCCTAACCCTAATCCTTACCCTAACCCTAACCCTAACCCAAACCCTAACCCTAATCCTAATCCTAACCCAAACCCTAATCCTAACCCTAACCCTAACCCTAATCCTAACCCTAATGCTAACCCTAAACCTAACCCTAACACTAACCCTCGTCCTAACCCTAAACCTAACCCTAACCCTAACCCTAACCGTAACCCTAACCCAAACCCTAACCCTAACCCTAACCCTAACCCTAACCCTAACCCAAATCCTAACCCTAACCCTAATCCTAACCCTAATGCTAACCCTAAACCTAACCCTAACACTAACCCTAGTCCTAACCCTAACCCTAACCCAAACCCTAACACTAACCCTAACCCTAACCCTAACCCTAAATCAAACCCTAAACCTAACCCTAACCCTAAACTTAACCCTAACCCTAACCCTAACTGAAACACTAATCCTAAACCTAACCCTAACCTTAATGCTAACCATAAACCTAATTCAAACTCAAACCCTAACTCTAATCCTAACCCGAACCCAAACACTAACCCTAACCCTAAATCTAGCCCAAAACATAACCCAAACCGAAACCCTAACCCTAACCCTAACCCTAAACTGTAACCCTAACACTTACCCTAACCATAACCCAAACCTAAACCCAAACCCTAATCCTACTCCTAACCCTAACCCTAACCCTAATCCTAGTCCTAACCCTAACCCTAACCCCAACCCTAACCTTAACCCTTACCCAAACCCAAACTCTAAACCTAACTCTAATCGGAACCCTAACCCTAAACCTAAACCTAACGCTAACCCTAACCCTAAACCTAACCAAACCTAAACCCTAACCCAAACCCTAATCCTAACCCTAACCCTAACACTAAACCTAACTGAAAACCTAAACCCTAAACCTAATCCTAACCCTAACCCTAACCCTAAAACAAAACCTAATCCTAAATGTAACTTTAACCCAAACCCTAACCCTAACCCTAAACCAAACCCTCATCTTAACACAAACCCTAACCCTAATCCTAACCCTAACCGTAACTCAAACTCAAACGTTAACCCTAACCCTAACCCTAACCCAAAACCTTACCCTAACCCTAAACCTAACCTTAACCCAAACCCACACCCTAACCCTAACATTATCCTAAAACTAATGCTTACCCTATACCTAACCCTAACCCTAGTCATAACCCTAACCCTAACCCAAACCCTAACACTAACACTAACCCTAACCCTAACCCTAAATCAAACCCTAAACCTAACCCTAACCCTAACCTTAACCTAACCCTAAACCTTACTGAAACACTAATCCTAAACCTAACCCTAACCCTAATGCTAACCCTAAACCTAATTCAAACTCAAACCCTAACCCTAATCCTAACCCGAACCCAAACCATAACCCTAACCCTAAACGTAACCCAAAATATAACCCAAACCGAAACCCTAACCCTAACCCTAACCCTAACTCTAACCCTAACCCTAATCCAAAGTCCTATCCCTAACCCTAACCGTAACCCTAACCCTAACCTTAACCCTTACCCAAACCCAAACTCTAAACCTAACTCTAATCGGAACCCTAACCCTAACCCTAATCCTAACCCTAACCCTAACCATAACCCTAATCCAACACCTCACCCTAACCCTAACTCTAACCAAAACCCTAACCTAAACCTAACTCTCAACCAAACCCAAACCCTAACCCTAAACCTAACTCTAACCCAAACCCTTACCTAACCCTAAACCTAACTCTAACTCAAACCCTCAATCTAACACTAACCCAAACCGTAACCCTAACCCTAACCCAAACCATAACCCAAATAATAACCCTAATCCTAACCCTAACACTAACCCTCATCCTTATCTTAACCCTAACCCTAACCCTAACCCTAACCCTAACCCTCACCCTAATTCTAACCCTAACCCTAACCCAAACCCTAACCCTAACCCTAAACCTAACGCAAACCCA
>JAJHUQ010000040.1:5877500-5882500 GCA_035773235.1 Eospalax fontanierii | reverse complement strand
ACCTTAACCCTAACCCTAACCTTAACCCTTACCCAAACCCAAACTCTAAACCTAACTCTAATCGGAACCCTAACCCTAACCCTAACCCTAACGCTAACCCTAACCATAACCCTAACCCTAACCGTAAAGCTAAACCTAACCATAACCCTAACCCTAACCCTAAACCTAAACAAACCTAAACCCTAACCCAAACCCTAAACATAAACCTAACCCTAACACTAAACCTAACCGAAAACCTAAACCCTAAAGCTAATCCTAACCCTAACCCTAACCCTAAAACAAAACCTAACCCTAAACGTAACTTTAACCCAAACCCTAACCCTAACCCTAAACAAAACCCTAATCTTAACACAAACCCTAACCCTAATCCTAACCCTAACCGTAACCCTAACTCAAATGTTAACCCTAACCCTAACCCTAACCCAAACCTTAACCCTAACCCTAAACCTAACCCAAAATATAACCCAAACCGAAACCCTAACCCTAACCCTAAACCTAACCCTAAACCCTAACCCTAACACTTACTCTAACCATAACCCAAACCTAAACCAAACCCTAACCCTAATCCTAACCCTAAACCTAACCCTAATCCTAGTCCTATCCCTAACCCTAACCGTAACCCTAACCCTAACCTTAACCCTTACCCAAACCCAAACTCTAAACCTAACTCTAATCGGAAGCCTAACCCTAACCCTAATCCTAACCCTAACCCTAACCATAACACTAATCCAACACCTCACCCTAACCCTAACTCTAACCCAAACCCTAACCTAAACCTAACTCTAAACCAAACCCAAACCCTAACCCTAACCCTAACCCTAAACCTAACCCTAACCCTAACCCTAACACTAACCCAAACCCTAACCCTAACCCTAATCCTAACCCTAATGCTAACCCTAAACCTAACCCTAACACTAACCCTAGTCCTAACCCTAACCCTAACCCAAACCCTTACACTAAACCTAAGCCTACCCTAACCCTAAATCAAACCCTAACCCTAACCCTAACCCTAATCCGAACCCAAAACCTAACCCTAACTGAAATACTTATCCTAAACCTAACCCTAACCCTAATGCTAACCCTAAACCTAATTAAAACTCAAACCCTAAACCTAATCCTAACCCGAACCCAAACCATAACCATAACCCTAAACCTAACCCAAAATATAACCCAAACCGAAACCCTAACCCTAACCCTAACCCTAACCCTAACCCTAAACTTAAACTTAACCCTAAAGCCTAAACCTAACACGTACCCTAACCATAACCCAAACCTAAACACAAACCCTAACCCTAATCCTAACCCTAAACCTAACCCCAATCCTAGTCCTATCCCTAACCCTAACCGTAACCCTAACCCTAACCTTAACCCTTACCCAAACCCAAATTCTAAACCTAACTCTAATCAGAACCATAACCCTAACCCTAATCCTAACCCTAACCCTAACCATAACCCTAATCCAACACCTCACCCTAACCCTAACTCTAACCAAAACCCTAACCTAAACCTAACTCTCAACCAAACCCAAACCCTAACCCTAACCCTAACTCTAACCGAAACCCTAACCTAACCCTCAACATAACCCTAACTCAAAACCTCACTCTAACACTAACCCAAACCGTAACCCTAACCCTAACCCAAACCATAACCCAAATAATAACCCTAATCCTAACCCTAACACTAACCCTCATCCTTATTCTAACCCTAACCCTAACCCTAATTCTAACCCTAAGTCTAACCCTAACCCTAACCCTAACCCTAACCCTAACCCTAACCCTAACCCGAAACCAAACCCTAACCCTAACCCTAACCCTAACTGAAATACTTATCCTAAACCTAACCCTAACCCTAATGCTAACCCTAGACCTAATTCAAACTCAAACCCTAACCCTAATCCTAACCCTAAACCTAACCTTAACCCTTACCCAAACCCAAACTCTAAACATAACTCTAATCGGAACCCTAACACTAAACCTAACCCTAAACCTAACCCAAAACATAACCCACACCGAAACCCTAACCCTAACCCAAACCCACACCGTAACCCTAACCATAACCGTAAACCTAACCCTAAACCAAACCCTAATCTTAACACAAACCCTAACCCTAATCCTAACCCTAACCGTAACCTAACTCAAAAGTTAATCCTAACCCTAACTCTAACCCAAACCCTAACCCTAACCCTAACCCTAACCCAAACCCTAACACTAACCCTAACCCTAAACCTAACCCTAAATCAAACCCCAAACCTAATCCTAAACCTAACCCGAACCCAAATCCTAACCCTAACCCTAACCCTAACCCTAACCCTAACCCTAAACTTAACCCTTACCCAAACCCAAACTCTAAACCAAACTCTAATCGCAACCCTAATCCTAACCCTAATCATAACCCTAACCTTAACCATAACACTAATCCAACACCTCACGCTAACCCTATCTCTAACCTAAACCCTAACCTAAACCTACCTCTAAACCAAACCCAAACCCTAACCCTAACCCTAACTCTAACCCAAACCCTAACCTAACCCTAAACCTATCACTAATTCAAACCCCAACTCTAACACTAACCCAAACCCTAACCCTAACCCTAACACAAACCATAACCCAAATAATAAGCCTAACCCTAAGCCTAACCCTAACCCTAACCTTAACCCTAACCATAATTCTAACCCTAACCCGAACCCTAACCCTAACCCTAACCCTAACCCTAACCCTAACCCAAACCAAAACCCTAATCTTAACACAAACCCTAACCCTAATCCTTACCCTAACCCTAACCCTAACCCAAACCCTAACCCTAATCCTAATCCTAACCCAAACCCTAATCCTAACCCTAGCCCTAACCCTAATCCTAACCCTAATGCTAACCCTAAACCTAACCCTAACACTGACCCTCGTCCTAACCCTAAACCTAACCCTAACCCTAACCCTAACCGTAACCCTAACCCAAACCCTAACCCTAACCCTAACCCTAACCCTAACCCTAACCCAAATCCTAACCCTAACCCTAATCCTAACCCTAATGCTAACCCTAAACCTAACCCTAACACTAACCCTAGTCCTAACCCTAACCCTAACCCAAACCCTAACACTAATCCTAACCCTAACCCTAACCCTAAATCAAACCCTAAACCTAACCCTAACCCTAAACTTAACCCTAACCCTAACCCTAACTGAAACACTAATCCTAAACCTAACCCTAACCTTAATGCTAACCATAAACCTAATTCAAACTCAAACCCTAACTCTAATCCTAACCCGAACCCAAACACTAACCCTAACCCTAAATCTAGCCCAAAACATAACCCAAACCGAAACCCTAACCCTAACCCTAACCCTAAACTGTAACCCTAACACTTACCCTAACCATAACCCAAACCTAAACCCAAACCCTAATCCTAATCCTAACCCTAACCCTAACCCTAATCCTAGTCCTAACCCTAACCCTAACCCTAACCCTAACCTTAACCCTTACCCAAACCCAAACTCTAAACCTAACTCTAATCGGAACCCTAACCCTAAACCTAAACCTAACGCTAACCCTAACCCTAAACCTAACCAAACCTAAACCCTAACCCAAACCCTAATCCTAACCCTAACCCTAACACTAAACCTAACTGAAAACCTAAACCCTAAACCTAATCCTAACCCTAACCCTAACCCTAAAACAAAACCTAATCCTAAATGTAACTTTAACCCAAACCCTAACCCTAACCCTAAACCAAACCCTCATCTTAACACAAACCCTAACCCTAATCCTAACCCTAACCGTAACTCAAACTCAAACGTTAACCCTAACCCTAACCCTAACCCAAAACCTTACCCTAACCCTAAACCTAACCTTAACCCAAACCCACACCCTAACCCTAACATTATCCTAAAACTAATGCTTACCCTATACCTAACCCTAACCCTAGTCATAACCCTAACCCTAACCCAAACCCTAACACTAACACTAACCCTAACCCTAACCCTAAATCAAACCCTAAACCTAACCCTAACCCTAACCTTAACCTAACCCTAAACCTTACTGAAACACTAATCCTAAACCTAACCCTAACCCTAATGCTAACCCTAAACCTAATTCAAACTCAAACCCTAACCCTAATCCTAACCCGAACCCAAACCATAACCCTAACCCTAAACGTAACCCAAAATATAACCCAAACCGAAACCCTAACCCTAACCCTAACCCTAACTCTAACCCTAACCCTAATCCAAAGTCCTATCCCTAACCCTAACCGTAACCCTAACCCTAACCTTAACCCTTACCCAAACCCAAACTCTAAACCTAACTCTAATCGGAACCCTAACCCTAACCCTAATCCTAACCCTAACCCTAACCATAACCCTAATCCAACACCTCACCCTAACCCTAACTCTAACCAAAACCCTAACCTAAACCTAACTCTCAACCAAACCCAAACCCTAACCCTAAACCTAACTCTAACCCAAACCCTTACCTAACCCTAAACCTAACTCTAACTCAAACCCTCAATCTAACACTAACCCAAACCGTAACCCTAACCCTAACCCAAACCATAACCCAAATAATAACCCTAATCCTAACCCTAACACTAACCCTCATCCTTATCTTAACCCTAACCCTAACCCTAACCCTAACCCTAACCCTCACCCTAATTCTAACCCTAACCCTAACCCAAACCCTAACCCTAACCCTAAACCTAACGCAAACCCAAACCCTAATCTTAACAGAAATTCTTACCCTAATCCTAACCCTAACCCTAACCCTAACCTAAACCCTAACCCTAACCCTAACCCTAACCCTACCCCAAACCCTCATCCTAACCCTAATGCTAACCCTAAACCTAACCCTAACACTAACCCTAGTCCTAACCCTAACCCTAAACCAAACCTTTACACTAACCCTAAGCCTAACCCTAACCCTAAATCAAACCCTAACCCTAACCCCAACCCTAACCCGATCCCAAACCCTAACCCTAACCCTAACCCTAACTGAAATACTTATCCTAAACC
>JAJHUQ010000040.1:5862500-5875000 GCA_035773235.1 Eospalax fontanierii | reverse complement strand
AACCCTAACCCTAACCCGAACCCAAACCCTAACCCTAACCCTAACCCTAACTGAAATACTTATTCTAAACCTAACCCTAACCCTAATGCTAACCCTAAACCTAATTCAAACTCAAACCCTAAACCTAATCCTAACCCGAACCCAAACCATAACCCTAACCCTAAACCTAACCCAAAATCTAACCCAAACCGAAACCCTAACCCTAACCCTAACCCTAACCCTAACCCTAACCCTAACCCTAAACTTAAACTTAACCCTAAAGCCTAAACCTAACACGTACCCTAACCATAACCCAAACCTAAACACAAACCCTAACCCTAATCCTAACCCTAAACCTAACCCCAATCCTAGTCCTATCCCTAACCCTAACCGTAACCCTAACCCTAACCTTAACCCTTACCCAAATCCAAATTCTAAACCTAACTCTAATCGGAACCATAACCCTAACCCTAAACCTAACCCTAACCCTAACCATAACCCTAATCCAACACCTCACCCTAACCCTAACTCTAACCAAAACCCAAACCTAAACCTAAAACTCAACCAAACCCAAACCCTAACCCTAACCCTAACTCTAACCGAAACCCTAACCTAACCCTCAACCTAACCCTAACTCAAAACCTCACTCTAACACTAACCCAAACCGTAAACCTAACCCTAACCCAAACCATAACCCAAATAATAACCCTAATCCTAACCCTAACACTAACCCTCATCCTTATCCTAACCCTAACCCTAACCCTAACCCTAACCCTAATTCTAACCCTAACCCTAACCCTAACCCTAACCCAAAACCAAACCCTAATCTTAACACAAACCCTAACCCTAATCCTAACCCTAACCCTAACCCTAACCCAAACCCTAACCCTAACCCTAACCCAAACCCTAACCCTAACCCAAACCATAACCCTAACCCTAATCCTAACCCTAATGCTAACCCTAAACCTAACCCTAACACTAACCCTAGTCCTAACCCTAACCCTAACCCAAACCCTTACACTAACCCTAAGCCTAACCTTAACCCTAAATCAAACCCTAACCCTAACCCTAACCCTAACCCGAACCCAAACCCTAACCCTAACCCTAACCCTAACTGAAATACTTATCCTAAACCTAACCCTAACCCTAATGCTAACCCTAAACCTAATTCAAACTCAAACCGTAACCCTAATCCTAACCCTAAACCTAACCTTAACCCTTACCCAAACCCAAACTCTAAACATAACTCTAATCGGAACCCTAACCCTAACCCTAATCCTAACCCGAACCCTAACCATAACCCTAATCCAACACCTCACCCTAACCCTAACTCTAACCCTAACCCTAACCCTAACCCTAACCCTAACCCTAACCCTAACCTAACCCTAAACCTAACCCTAACTCAAACCCTCACTCTAACACTAACCCAAAACCTAACCCTAACACTAACCCAAACCATAACCCAAATAATAACCCTAATCCTAACCCTAACCTTAACCCTCATCCTTATCCTAACCCTAACCCTAACCCTAATTCTAAACCTAACCCTCACCCTAACCCTAACCCTAACCCTAACCCTAACCCTAACACAAACCCAAACCCTAATTTTAACACACACCCTAACCCTAATCCTAACTCCAACCCTAAACCTAACCCAAACACTAACCCTAACACTAACCCTAACCCAAACCCTAACCCTAACCCTAACCCTAACCCTAACCCTAACCCAAACCCTAACCCTAACCCTAATCCTAACCCTAACCCAAACCCTAACCCTAACCCTAACCCTAATCCTAACCCTAATGCTAACCCTACTCTAACCCTAACACTAACCCTAGTCCTAACCCTAACCCTAACCCAAACCCTAACACTAACCCTAACCCTAACCCTAACCCTAAATCAAACCCTAAACCTAACCCTAACCCTAACCTTAACCCTAACCCTAACCCTAACTGAAACACTAATCCTAAACCTAACCCTAACCCTAATGCTAACCCTAAACCTAATTCAAACTCAAACCCTAACCCGAATCCTAACCCGAACCCAAACTCTAACCCTAACCCTAAACCTAGCCCAAAACATAACCCAAACCGAAACCCTAACCCTAATCCTACCCCTAACCCTAAACTGTAACCCTAACACTTACCCTAACCATAACCCAAACCTAAACCCAAACCCTAAACCTAATCCCAACCCTAAACCTAACCCTAATCCTAGTCCTAACCTTAACCCTAACCCTAACCTTAACCCTTACCCAAACCCAAACTCTAAACCTAACTCTAATCGGAACCCTAACCCTAACCCTAACCCTAACGCTAACCCTAACCATAACCCTAACCCTAACCGTAAAGCTAAACCTAACCATAACCCTAACCCTAACCCTAAACCTAAACAAACCTAAACCCTAACCCAAACCCTAAACATAAACCTAACCCTAACACTAAACCTAACCGAAAACCTAAACCCTAAAGCTAATCCTAACCCTAACCCTAACCCTAAAACAAAACCTAACCCTAAACGTAACTTTAACCCAAACCCTAACCCTAACCCTAAACAAAACCCTAATCTTAACACAAACCCTAACCCTAATCCTAACCCTAACCGTAACCCTAACTCAAATGTTAACCCTAACCCTAACCCTAACCCAAACCTTAACCCTAACCCTAAACCTAACCCAAAATATAACCCAAACCGAAACCCTAACCCTAACCCTAAACCTAACCCTAAACCCTAACCCTAACACTTACTCTAACCATAACCCAAACCTAAACCAAACCCTAACCCTAATCCTAACCCTAAACCTAACCCTAATCCTAGTCCTATCCCTAACCCTAACCGTAACCCTAACCCTAACCTTAACCCTTACCCAAACCCAAACTCTAAACCTAACTCTAATCGGAAGCCTAACCCTAACCCTAATCCTAACCCTAACCCTAACCATAACACTAATCCAACACCTCACCCTAACTCTAACTCTAACCCAAACCCTAACCTAAACCTAACTCTAAACCAAACCCAAACCCTAACCCTAACCCTAACCCTAAACCTAACCCTAACCCTAACCCTAACACTAACCCAAACCCTAACCCTAACCTTAATCCTAACCCTAATGCTAACCCTAAACCTAACCCTAACACTAACCCTAGTCCTAACCCTAACCCTAACCCAAACCCTTACACTAAACCTAAGCCTACCCTAACCCTAAATCAAACCCTAACCCTAACCCTAACCCTAATCCGAACCCAAAACCTAACCCTAACTGAAATACTTATCCTAAACCTAACCCTAACCCTAATGCTAACCCTAAACCTAATTAAAACTCAAACCCTAAACCTAATCCTAACCCGAACCCAAACCATAACCATAACCCTAAACCTAACCCAAAATATAACCCAAACCGAAACCCTAACCCTAACCCTAACCCTAACCCTAACCCTAAACTTAAACTTAACCCTAAAGCCTAAACCTAACACGTACCCTAACCATAACCCAAACCTAAACACAAACCCTAACCCTAATCCTAACCCTAAACCTAACCCCAATCCTAGTCCTATCCCTAACCCTAACCGTAACCCTAACCCTAACCTTAACCCTTACCCAAACCCAAATTCTAAACCTAACTCTAATCAGAACCATAACCCTAACCCTAATCCTAACCCTAACCCTAACCATAACCCTAATCCAACACCTCACCCTAACCCTAACTCTAACCAAAACCCTAACCTAAACCTAACTCTCAACCAAACCCAAACCCTAACCCTAACCCTAACTCTAACCGAAACCCTAACCTAACCCTCAACATAACCCTAACTCAAAACCTCACTCTAACACTAACCCAAACCGTAACCCTAACCCTAACCCAAACCATAACCCAAATAATAACCCTAATCCTAACCCTAACACTAACCCTCATCCTTATTCTAACCCTAACCCTAACCCTTATTCTAACCCTAAGTCTAACCCTAACCCTAACCCTAACCCTAACCCTAACCCTAACCCTAACCCAAACCCAAACCCTAATCTTAACACAAACCCTAACCCTAATCCTAACCCTAACCCTAACCCTAACCCAAACCCTAACCCTAACCCTAACCAAAACCCTAACCCTAACCCAAACCCTAAACCTAAATCAAACCCTAAACCTAACCCTAACCCTAACTTTAACCCTAACCCTAACCCTAAATGAAACACTAATCCTAAATCTAACCCTAACCCTAATGCTAACCCTAAACCTAATTCAAACTCAAACCCTAACCCTAATCCTAACCCAAACCGAAACCCTAACCCTAATCCTAACCCTAACCCTAACTCAAACCCTCACTCTAACACTAACCCAAAAGTAACCCTAACCCTAACCCAAACCATAACCCAAATAATAACCCTAATCCTAACCCTAACACTAACCCTCATCCTTATCCTAACCCTAACCTTAACCCTAATCCTAGTCCTAACCCTAACCCTAACCCTAATCCTAACCCTAACCTTAACCCTTACCCAAAACCAAACTCTAAACCTAACTCTAATCGGAACCCTAACCCTAACCCTAACACTAACGCTAACCCTAAACATAACCCTAACCCTAACCGTAAAGCTAAACCTAACCATAAACCTAACCCTAACCCTAAACCTAACCAAACCTAAACCCTAACCCAAACCCTAATCCTAACCCTAATCCTAACACTAAACCTAATCGAAAAACTAAACCCTAAACCTAACCCTAACCCTAACCCTAACCCTAAAACAAAACTAACCCTAAACGTAACTTTAACCCAAACCCCAACCCTAACCCTAAACCAAACCCTAATCTTAACACAAACCCTAACCCTAATCCTAACCCTAACCGTAACCCTAACTCAAACGTTAAACCTAACCCTAACCCTAACCCAAACCCTAACCCTAACCCTAACCCTAACCGAAACCCAAACCCTAACCCTAAACCTAATCCTAAAACTAATGCTAACCCTAAACCTAAACCTAACCCTAGTCGTAACCCTAAACCTAACCCAAACCCTAACACTAACCCTAACCCTAACCCTAACCCTAAATCAAACCCTAAACCTAACCCTAACCCTAACCTTAACCTAACCCTAACCCTAACTGAAACACTAATCCTAAACCTAACCCTAACCCTAATGCTAAAACTAAACCTAATTCAAACTCAAACCCTAACCCTAATCCTAACCCGAACCCAAACCCTAACCCTAACCCTAAACCTAAACCAAAATATAACCCAAACCGAAACCCTAACCCTAACCCTAAACCTAACCCTAAACCCTAACCCTAACACTTACCCTAACCATAACCCAAACCTAAACCCAAACCCTAACCCTAATCCTAACCCTAACCCTAACCCTAATCCTAGTCCTAAACCTAACCCTAACCCTAACCGTACCCCTAACCCTAACCTTAACCCTTACCCAAACCCAAACTCTAAACCTAACTCTAATCGAAACCCTAACACTAACCCTAATTCTAACCCTAATCCTAACCATAACCCTAATCCAACACTTCACCCTAACCCTAACTCTAACCCAAACCCTAACCTAAACATAACTCTAAACCAAACCCAAACCCTAAACCTAACCCTAACTCTAACCCAAACCCTAACCTAACCCTAATCCTAACCCTAACTCAAACCCTCACTCTAACACTAACCCAAACCGTAACCCTAACCCTAACACAAACCATAACCCAAATAATAACCCTAATCCTAACCCTAACACTAACCCTCATCCTTATACTAACCCTAACCCTAACCCTAACCCTAACCCTAATTCTAACCCTAACCCTAACCCAAACCCTAACCCTAACCCTAACCCTAACCCTAACCCAAACCCTAACCCTAACCCTCATCCTAACCCTAATCCTAACCCTTTACCTAACCCTAACACTAACCCTAGTCCTAACCCTAACTCTAACCCAAACCCTTACACTGACCCTAACCCTAACCATAACCCTAAATCAAACCCTAACCCTAACCCTAACACTAACCCGAACCCAAACACTAACCCTAACCCTAACCCTAACTGAAATACTTATCCTAAACCTAACCCTAACACTAATGCTAACCCTAAACCTAATTCAAACTCAAACCCTAACCCTAATCCTAACCCTAAACCTAACCTTAACCCTTACCCAAACCCAAACTCTAAACATAACTCTAATCGGAACCCTAACCCTAACCCTAATCCTAACCCTAACCCTAACCATAACCCTAATCCAACACCTCACCCTAACCCTAACTCTAACCCAAAGCCTAACCTAACCCTAACTCTAAACCAAACCCAAACCATAACCCTAACCCTTACTCTAACCCAAATCCTAACCTAACCTTAAACCTAACCCTAACTCAAAACCTAACTCTAACACTAACCCAAACCCTAACCCTAACACTAACCCAAACCATAACCCAAATAATAACCCTAATCCTAACCCTAAACTTAACCCTCATCCTTATCCTAACCCTAACCCTAACCCTAAATCTAAACCTAACCCTAACCCTAACCCTATCACTAACCCTAACCCTAACACAAATCCAAACCCTAATTTTAACACAAACCATAATCCTAATCCTAACTCCAACCCTAAACCTAACCCAAACCCTAACTCTAACCCTAACCCTAAACCTAACCCTAACCCAAACCCAAACCCTAACCCTAACCCTAACCCTAAACCTAACCCTAACCCTAAACCTAAATCTAACCCTAATGCTAACCCTAAACCTAACCCTAACACTAACCCTAGTTCTAACCCTAACCCTAAACCAAAACCTAACACTAAACCTAACCCTAACCCTAACCCTAAATCAAACCCTAAACCTAACCCTAACCCTAACCTTAACATAACCCTAACCCTAACTGAAACACTAATCCTAAACCTAACCCTAACCCTAATGCTAACCCTAAACCTAATTCAAACTCAAACCCTAACCCTAATCCTAACCCGAACCCAAACCCTAAACCTAACCCTAAACCTAACGCAAAATATAACCCAAACCGAAACCCTAACCCTAACCCTAAACCTAACCCTAAACCCTAACCCTAACACATACCCTAACCATAACCCAAACCTAAACACAAACCCTAACCCTAATCCTAACCCTAACCCTAACCCTAACCCTAACCCTAAGCCTAAACCAAACCCTAATCTTAACACAAACCCTAACCCTAATCCTAACCCTAACCGTAACCCTAACTCAAACGTTAATCCTAATCCTAACTCTAACCCAAACCCTAACCCTAACCCTAACCCTAACCCTAACCCTAACACTAACCCTAACCCTAAACCTAACCCTAAATCAAACCCTAAACCTAATCCTAAACCTAACCCGAACCCAAATCCTAACCCTAACCCTAACCCTAACCCTAACCCTAACCCTAACCTTAACCCTTACCCAAACCCAAACTCTAAACCAAACTCTACTCGGAACCCTAATCCTAACCCTAATCCTAACCCTAACCTTAACCATAACACTAATCCAACACCTCACGCTAACCCTATCTCTAACCTAAACCCTAACCTAAACCTAACTGTAAACCAAACCCAAACCCTAACCCTAACCCTAACTCTAACCCAAACCCTAACCTAACCCTAAACCTATCACTAATTCAAACCCTAACTCTAACACTAACCCAAACCCTAACCCTAACCCTAACACAAACCATAACCCAAATAATAACCCTAACCCTAAGCCTAACCCTAACCCTAACCTTAACCCTAACCATAATTCTAACCCTAACCCGAACCCTAACCCTAACCCTAACCCTAACCCTAACCCTAACCCAAACCAAAACCCTAATCTTAACACAAACCCTAACCCTAATCCTTACCCTAACCCTAACCCTAACCCAAACCCTAACCCTAACCCTAATCCTAACCCAAACCCTAATCCTAACCCTAACCCTAACCCTAATCCTAACCCTAATGCTAACCCTAAACCTAACCGTAACACTAACCCTCGTCCTAACCCTAAACCTAACCCTAACCCTAACCCTAACCGTAACCCTAACCCAAACCCTAACCCTAACCCTAACCCTAACCCTAACCCTAACCCTAACCCAAATCCTAACCCTAACCCTAATCCTAACCCTAATGCTAACCCTAAACCTAACCCTAACACTAACCCTAGTCCTAACCCTAACCCTAACCCAAACCCTAACACTAACCCTAACCCTAACCCTAACCCTAAATCAAACCCTAAACCTAACCCTAACCCTAACCTTAATCCTAACCCTAACCCTAACTGAAACACTAATCCTAAACCTAACCCTAACCTTAATGCTAACCATAAACCTAATTCAAACTCAAACCCTAACCCTAATCCTAATCCGAACCCAAACCCTAAGCCTAACCCTAAATCTAGCCCAAAACATAACCCAAACCGAAACCCTAACCCTAACCCTAACCCTAACCCTAAACTGTAACACTAACACTTACCCTAACCATAACCCAAACCTAAACCCAAACCCTAATCCTAATCCTAACCCTAACCCTAACCCTAATCCTAGTCCTAACCCTAACCCTAACCCTAACCCTAACCTTAACCCTTACCCAAACCAAAACTCTAAACCTAACTCTAATCGGAACCCTAAACCTAAACCTAAACCTAACGCTAACCCTAACCATAACCCTAACCCTAACCGTAAAGCTAAACCTAACCATAACCCTAACCCTAACCCTAAACCTAACCAAACCTAAACCCTAACCCAAACCCTAACCCTAACCCTAACCCTAACCCTAAGCCTAACCCTAACCCTAAATCAAACCCTAACCCTAACCCTAACCCTAACCCGAACCCAAACCCTAACCCTAACCCTAACCCTAACTGAAATACTTATCCTAAACCTAACCCTAACCCTAATGCTAACCCTAAACCTAATTCAAACTCAAACCCTAACCCTAATCCTAACCCTAAACCTAACCTTAACCCTTACCCAAACCCAAACTCTAAACATAATCTAATCGGAACCCTAACACTAACCCTAATCCTAACCCTAACCATAACCATAACCCTAATCCAACACCTCACCCTAACCCTAACTCTAACCTTAACCCTAACCCTAACCCTAACCCTAACCCTAACCCTAACCCTAACCTAACCCTAAACCTAACCCTAACTCAAACCCTCACTCTAACACTAACCCAAACCCTAACCCTAACACTAACCCAAACCATAACCCAAATAATAACCCTAATCCTAACCCTAACCTTAACCCTCATCCTTATCCTAACCCTAACCCTAACCCTAATTCTAAACCTAACCCTCACCCTAACCCTAAACCTAAGCCTAACCCTAACCCTAACACAAACCCAAACCCTAATTTTAACACAAACCCTAACCCTAATCCTAACTCCAACCCTAAACCTAACCCAAACACTAACCCTAACACTAACCCTAACCCAAACCCTAACCCTAACCCTAACCCTAACCCTAATCCTAACCCTAACCCAAACCCTAACCCTAACCATAATCCTAACCCTAATGCTAACCCTACTCTAACCCTAACACTAACCCTAGTCCTAACCCTAACCCTAACCCAAACCCTAACACTAACCCTAACCCTAACCCTAACCCTAAATCAAACCCTAAACCTAACCCTAACCCTAACCTTAACCCTAACCCTAACCCTAACTGAAACACTAATCCTAAACCTAACCCTAACCCTCATGCTAACCCTAAACCTAATTCAAACTCAAACCCTAACCCGAATCCTAACCCGAAACCAAACTCTAACCCTAACCCTAAACCTAGCCCAAAACATAACCCAAACCGAAACCCTAACCCTAATCCTAACCCTAACCCTAAACTGTAACCCTAACCCTTACCCTAACCATAACCCAAACCTAAACCCAAACCCTAACCCTAATCCCAACCCTAAACCTAACCCTAATCCTAGTCCTAACCTTAACCCTAACCGTAACCCTAACCCTAACCTTAACCCTTACCCAAACCGAAACTCTAAACCTAACTCTAATCGGAACCCTAACCCTAACCCTAACCCTAACGCTAACCCTACCCATAACCCTAACCCTAACCGTAAAGCTAAACCTAACCATAACCCTAACCCTAACCCTAAACCTAAACAAACCTAAACCCTAACCCAAACTCTAATCATAACCCTAACCCTAACACTAAACCTAACCGAAAACCTAAACCCTAAACCTAATCCTAACCCTAACCTTAACCCTAAAACAAAACCTAACCCTAAACGTAACTTTAACCCAAACCCTAACCCTAACCCTAAACCAAACCCTAATCTTAACACAAACCCTAACCCTAATCCTAACCCTAACCGTAACCCTAACTCAAACGTTAACCCTAACCCTAACCCTAACCCAAACCCTAAACCTAACCCTAAACCTAACCCAAAATATAACCCAAACCGAAACCCTAACCCTAACCCTAAACCTAACCCTAGACCCTAACCCTAACACTTACCCTAACCATAACCCAAACCTAAACCAAACCCTAACCCTAATCCTAACCCTAAACCTAACCCTAATCCTAGTCCTATCCCTAACCCTAACCGTAACCCTAACCCTAACCTTAACCCTTACCCAAACCCAAACTCTAAACCTAACTCTAATCGGAAGCCTAACCCTAACCCTAATCCTAACCCTAACCCTAACCATAACCCTAATCCAACACCTCACCCTAACCCTTACTCTAACCCTAACCCTAACCCTAACCCTAACCCAAACCCTAACCCTAATCTTAACACTAACCCTAACCCTAATCCTAACCCTAAACCTAACCCTAACTCTAACCCTAACCCTAAGCCTAACCCAAACACTAACCCTAACCCTAACCCTAACCCTTACCCTAACCCTAACCTAACCCTAAACCTAACCCTAACTCAAACCCTCACTCTAACACTAACCCAAACCCTAACCCTAACACTAACCCAAACCATAACCCAAATAATAACCCTAATCCTAACCCTAACCTTAACCCTCATCCTTATCCTAACCCTAACCCTAACCCTAATTCTAAACCTAACCCTAACCCTAACCCTAACACAAACCCAAACCCTAATTTTAACACACAGCCTAACCCTAACCCTAACTCTAACCCTAAGCCTAACCCTAACCCTAACCCTAACCCTAACCCTAACCTTAACCCTAAACCTAACCCTAAACCCTAACCCTAACCCTAACCCTAACCCTAACCCAAATAATAACCCTAATCCTAACCCTAACACTAACCCTCATCCTTATCCTAACCCTAACACTAACCCTAACCCTAACCCTAATTCTAACCCTAACCCTAACCCAAACCCTAACCCTAACCCTAACCCTAACCCAAACCCTAACCCTAACCCTCATCCTAACCCTAAACCTAACCCTAAACCTAACCCTAACACTAACCCTAGTCCTAACCCTAACTCTAACCCAAACCCTTACACTAACCCTAAGCCTAACCCTAACCCTAAATCAAACCCTAACCCTAACCCTAACCCTAACCCGAACCCAAACCCTAACCCTAACCCTAACCCTAACTGAAATACTTATCCTAAACCTAACCCTAACCCTAATGCTAACCCTAAACCTAATTCAAACTCAAACCCTAACCCTAATCCTAACCCTAAACCTAACCTTAACCCTTACCCAAACCCAAACTCTAAACATAACTCTAATCGGAACCCTAACCCTAACCCTATTCCTAATTCTAACCCTAACCATAACCCTAATCCAACACCTCACCCTAACCCTAACTCTAACCCAAAGCCTAACCTAACCCTAACTCTAAACCAAACCCAAACCGTAACCCTCACCCTTACTCTAACCCAAATCCTAACCTAACCTTAACCCTAACCCTACCTCAAAACCTAACTCTAACACTAACCCAAACCCTAACCCTAACACTAACCCAAACCATAACCAAAATAATAACCCTAATCCTAACCCTAACCTTAACCCTCATCCTTATCCTAACCCTAACCCTAACCCTAATTCTAAACCTAACCCTAAAACTAACCCTATCACTAACCCTAACCCTAACACAAATCCAAACCCTAATTTTAACACAAACCATAATCCTAATCCTAACTCCAACCCTAAACCTAACCCAAACCCTAACTCTAACCCTAACCCTAAACCTAACCCTAACCCAAACCCAAACCCTAACCCTAACCCTAACCCTAAACCTAACCCTAACCCTAAACCTAAATCTAACCCTAATGCTAACCCTAAACCTAACCCTAACACTAACCCTAGTTCTAACCCTAACCCTAAACCAAAACCTAACACTAAACCTAACCCTAACCCTAACCCTAAATCAAACCCTAAACCTAACCCTAACCCTAACCTTAACATAACCCTAACCCTAACTGAAACACTAATCCTAAACCTAACCCTAACCCTAATGCTAACCCTAAACCTAATTCAAACTCAAACCCTAACCCTAATCCTAACCCGAACCCAAACCCTAAACCTAACCCTAAACCTAACGCAAAATATAACCCAAACCGAAACCCTAACCCTAACCCTAAACCTAACCCTAAACCCTAACCCTAACACAT
>JAJHUQ010000040.1:5855000-5857500 GCA_035773235.1 Eospalax fontanierii | reverse complement strand
TAATCGGAACCCTAACCCTAACCCTAATCCTAACGCGAACCCTAACCATAACCCTAATCCAACACCTCACCCTAACCCTAATTCTAACCCTAAACCTAACCCTAACCCTAACCCAAACCCAAACCCTAATCTTAACACAAACCCTAACCCTAATCCTAACCCTAACCTAACCCTAACCCAAACCCTAACCCTAACCCTAACCCAAACCCTAACCCTAACCCTAACCCTAACCCTTACCCTAACCCTTACCTAACCCTAAACCTTCCCCTAACTCAAGCCCTCACTCTAACACTAACCCAAACCCTAACCCTAGCACTAACCCAAGCCATAACCCAAAAAATAACCCTAATCCTAACCCTAACCTTAAACCTCATCCTTATCCTAACCCTAACCCTAACCCTAATTCTAAACCTAACCCTAACCCTAACCCTAACACAAACCCAAACCCTAATTTTAACACAAAGCCTAACCCTAATCCTAACTCAAAACCTAAACCTAACCCAAACACTAACCCTAACCCTAACCCTAACCCAAATCCTAACCCTAACCCTAACTCTAACCCTAACCCTAACCCTAACCCTAACCCAAACCCTAACCCTAACCCTAATCCTAACCCTAATGCTAACCCTAATCTAACCCTAACACTAACCCTAGTCCTAAACCTAACCCTAACCCAAACCCTAACACTAACCCTAACCCTAACCCTAACCCTAAATCAAACCCTAAACCTAACCCTAACCCTAACCTTAACCCTAACCCTAACCCTAACTGAAACACTAATCCTGAACCTAACCCTAACCCTAATGCTAACCCTAAACCTAATTCAAACTCAAACCCTAACCCTAATCCTAACCCGAACCCAAACCCTAACCCTAACCCTAAACCTAGCCGAAAACATAACCCAAACCGAAACCCTAACCCTAACCCTACCCTAACCCTAAACTGTAACCCTAACACTTACCCTAACCATAACCCAAACCTAAACCCAAAACCTAACCCTAATCCTAACCCTAACCCTAACCCTAATCCTAGTCCTAACCCTAACCCTAACCCTAACCCTAACCTTAACCCTTACCCAAACCCAAACTCTAAACCTAACTCTAATCGGAACCCTAACCATAACCCTAACCCTAACGCTAACCCTAACCATAACCCTAACCATAACCGTAAAGCTAAACCTAACCATAACCCTAACCCTAACCCTAAACCTAACCAAACGTAAACCGTAACCCAAAACCGAATCATAACCCTAACCCTAACACTAAACCTAACCGAAAACCTAAACCCTAAACCTAATCCTAACCCTAACCCTAACCCTAAAACAAAATCTAACCCTAAACGTAACTTTAACCCAAACCCTAACCCTAACCCTAAACCAAACCCTAATCTTAACACAAAACCTAACCCTAATCCTAACCCTAACCGTAACCCTAACTCAAAAGTTAACCCTAACCCTAACCCTAACGCAAACCCTAACCCTAACCCTAACCCTAACCCTAACCCTAACCCTAACGCAAACCCAAACCCTAACCCTAACCCTAATCCTAAAACTAATGCTAACCCTAACCCTAACCCTAACCCTAACACTAACCCTAACCCTAACCCTAACCCTAAGCCTAACCCTAACCCTAAATCAAACCCTAACCCTAACCCAAACCCTAACCCGAACCCAAACCCTAACCCTAACCCTATCCCTAACTGAAATACTTATCCTAAACCTAACCCTAACCCTAATGCTAACCCTAAACCTAATTTAAACTCAAACCCTAACCCTAACCGTAACCCTAACCCTAACCTTAACCCTTACCCAAACCCAAACTCTAAACCTAACTCTAATCGGAACCCTAACCCTAACCCTAATCCTAACCCTAACCCTTACCATAACCCTAATCCAACACCTCACCGTAACCCTAACTCTAACCCAAACCCTAACCTAAACCTAACTCTAAACCAAACCCAAACCCTAACCCTAACCCTAACTCTAACCCAAACACTAACCTAACCCTAAACCTAAACCTAACTCAAACCCTCACTCTAACACTAACCCAAACCGTAACCCTAACCCTAACCCAAACCATAACCCAAATAATAACCCTAATCCTAACCCTAACCTTAACCCTCATCCTTATCGTAACCCTAACCCTAACCCTAACCCTAATTCTAACCCTAACCCTAACCCTAACCCTAACCCTAACCCTAACCCTAACCCTAACCCAAACCCAAACCCTAATCTTAACACAAACCCTAACCCTAATCCTAACCCTAACCCTAACCATAATGCTAACCTTAAACCTAATTCAAACTCAAACCCTAACCCTAATCCTAACCCTAAAACTAACCTTAACCCTTACCGGAACCCAAACTCTAAACATAACTCTAATCGGAACCCTAACCCTAACCCTAATCCTAACCCTAACCCTAACCATAACCCCAATTTAAAACAACACCCTAACCCTAACTCTAACCAAAAGCCTAACCTAAACCTAACTCTAAACCAAAC
>JAJHUQ010000040.1:5842500-5847500 GCA_035773235.1 Eospalax fontanierii | reverse complement strand
AACCTTAACCCTAACCCTAACCCTAACTGAAACACTAATCCTAAACCTAACCCTAACCCTAATGCTAACCCTAAACCTAATTCAAACTCAAACCCTAACCCGAATCCTAACCCGAACCCAAACTCTAACCCTAACCCTAAACCTAGCCCAAAACATAACCCAAACCGAAACCCTAACCATAATCCTAACCCTAACCCTAAACTGTAACCCTAACCCTTACCCTAACCATAACCCAAACCTAAACCCAAACCCTAACCCTAATCCCAACCCTAAACCTAACCCTAATCCTAGTCCTAACCTTAACCCTAACCCTAACCTTAACCCTTACCCAAACCGAAACTCTAAACCTAACTCTAATCGGAACCCTAACCCTAACCCTAACCCTAACGCTAACCCTACCCATAACCCTAACCCTAACCGTAAAGCTAAACCTAACCATAACCCTAACCCTAACCCTAAACCTAAACAATCCTAAACCATAACCCAAACCCTAATCATAACCCTAACCCTAACACTAAACCTAACCGAAAACCTAAACCCTAAACCTAATCCTAACCCTAACCCTAACCCTAAAACAAAACCTAACCCTAAACGTAACTTTAACCCAAACCCTAACCCTAACCCTAAACCAAACCCTAATCTTAACACAAACCCTAACCCTAATCCTAACCCTAAACGTAAACCTAACTCAAACGTTAACCCTAACCCTAACCCTATCCCAAACCCTAAACCTAACCCTAAACCTAACCCAAAATATAACCCAAACCGAAACCCTAACCCTAACCCTAAACCTAACCCTAAACCCTAACCCTAACACTTACCCTAACCATAACCCAAACCTAAACCAAATCCTAACCCTAATCCTAACCCTAAACCTAACCCTAATCCTAGTCCTATCCCTAACCCTAACCGTAACCCTAACCCTAACCTTAACCCTTACCCAAACCCAAACTCTAAACCTAACTCTAATCGGAAGCCTAACCGTAACCCTAATCCTAACCCTAACCCTAACCATAACCCTAATCCAACACCTCACCCTAACCCTAACTCTAACCCAAACCCTAACCTAAACCTAACTCAAAACCAAACCCAAACCCTAACCCTAACCCTAACCCTAAACCTAACCCTAACCCTAACCCTAACTCTAACCCAAACCCTAACCCTAACCCTAATCCTAACCCTAATGCTAACCCTAAACCTAACCCTAACACTAACCCTAGTCCTAACCCTAACCCTAACCCAAACCCTTACACTAACCCTAAGCCTACCCTAACCCTAAATCAAACCCTAACCCTAATCCTAACCCTAACCCGAACCCAAACCCTAACCCTAACCCTAACCCTAACTGAAATACTTATCCTAAACCTAACCCAAAATATAACCCAAACCGAAACCCTAACCCTAACCCTAACCCTAACCCTAACCCTAACCCTAACCCTAAACTTAAACTTAACCCTAAAGCCTAAACCTAACACGTACCCTAAACATAACCCAAACCTAAACACAAACCCTAACCCTAATCCTAAACTTAAACCTAACCCTAATCCTAGTCCTATCCCTAACCCTAACCGTAACCCTAACCCTAACCCTAACCTTAACCCTTACCCAAACCCAAATTCTAAACCTAACTCTAATCGGAACCATAACCCTAACCCTAATCCTAACCCTAACCCTAACCATAACCCTAATCCAACACCTCACCCTAACCCTAACTCTAACCAAAACCCTAACCTAAACCTAACTCTCAAACAAACCCAAACCCTAACCCTAACCCTAACTCTAACCCAAATCCTAACCTAACCCTAACCCTAACCCTAACTCAAACCCTCACTCTAACACTAACCCAAACCGTAACCCTAACCCTAACCCAAACCATAACCCAAATAATAACCCTAATCCTAACCCTAACACTAACCCTCATCCTTATCCTAACCCTAACCCTAACCCTAACCCTAACCCTAATTCTAACCCTAACCCTAACCCTAACCCTAACCCTAACCCTAACCCAAACCCAAACCCTAAACTTAACACAAACCCTAACCCTAATCCTAACCCTAACCCTAACCCTAACCCAAACCCTAACCCTAACCCTAACCCAAACCCTAACCCTAACCCAAACCCTAACCCTAACCCTAATCCTAACCCTAATGCTAACCCTAAACCTAACCCTAACACTAACCCTAGTCCTAACCCTAACCCTAACCCAAACCCTTACACTAACCCTAAGCCTAACCTTAACCCTAAATCAAACCCTAACCCTAAACCTAACCCTAATCCGAACCCAAACCCTAACCCTAACCCTAAACCAAACCCTAATCTTAACACAAACCCTAACCCTAATCCAAACCCTAACCGTAACCCTAACTCAAACGTTAACCCTAACCCTAACCCTAACCAAAACCCTAACCCTAACCCTAACCCTAACCCTAACCCAAACCCAAACCCTAACCCTAAACCTAATCCTAAAACTAATGCTAACCCTAAACCTAACCCTAACCCTAGTCGTAACCCTAAACCTAACCCAAACCCTAACACTAACACTAACCCTAACCCTAACCCTAAATCAAACCCTAAACCTAACCCTAACCCTAACCTTAACCTAACCCTAACCCTAACTGAAACACTAATCCTAAACCTAACCCTAACCCTAATGCTAACCCTAAACCTAATTCAAACTCAAACCCTAACCCTAATCCTAACCCGAACCGAAACCCTAACCCTAACCCTAAACCTAACCCAAAATATAACCCAAACTGAAACCCTAACCCTAACCCTAAACCTAACCCTAAACCCTAACCCTAACTCTTACCCTAACCATAACCCAAACCTAAACACAAACCCTAACACTAATCCTAACACTAAACCTAACCCTAATCGTAGTCCTATCCCTAACCCTAACCGTAACCCTAACCCTAACCTTAACCCTTACCCAAACCCAAACTCTAAACCTAACACTAATCGGAACCCGAGCCCTAATCCTAATCCTAACTCTGACCCTAACCTTAACCCTAATCCGACACCTCACCCCTCCCCGAACTCTAACCCAAATCCTAACCTCAACCTAACTCTCAACCAAAGCCAAACCCTAACCCTAACCCTAACTCTAACCCAAACCCTAACCTAACCCTAACCCTAACCCTAACTCAAACCCTCACTCTAACACTAACCCAAACCGTAACCCTAACCCTAACCCAAACCAAAACCCAAATAATAACCCTAATCCTAACCCTAACACTAACCCTCATCCTTATCCTAACCCTAACCCTAACCCTAACCCTAACCCTAACCCTAATTCTAACCCTAACCCTAACCCAAACCCTAACCCTAACCCTAACCCTAACGCAAACCCAAACCCTAATCTTAACAGAAACTCTAACCCTAATCCTAACCCTAACCCTAACCCTAACCTAAACCCTAACCCTAACCCTAACCCTAACCCAAACCCTAATCCTAACCCTAATGCTAACCCTAAACCTAACCCTAACACTAACCCTAGTCCTAACCCTAACCCTAAACCAAACCATTACACTAACCCTAAGCCTAACCCTAACCCTAAATCAAACCCTAACCCTAACCCTAACCCTAACCCGAACCCAAACCCTAACCCTAACCCTAACCCTAACTGAAATACTTATCCTAAACCTAACCCTAACCCTAATGCTAACCCTAAACCTAATTCAAACTCAAACCCTAACCCTAATCCTAACCCTAAACCTAACCTTAACCCTTACCCAAACCCAAACTCTAAACATAATCTAATCGGAACCCTAACACTAACCCTAATCCTAACCCTAACCATAACCATAACCCTAATCCAACACCTCACCCTAACCCTAACTCTAACCCTAACCCTAACCCTAACCCTAACCCTAACCCTAACCCTAACCTAAACCTAAACCTAACCCTAACTCAAACCCTCACTCTAACACTAACCCAAACCCTAACCCTAACACTAACCCAAACCATAACGCAAATAATAACCCTAATCCTAACCCTAACCTTAACCCTCATCCTTATCCTAACCCTAACCCTAACCCTAATTCTAAACCTAACCCTCACCCTAACCCTAACCCTAACCCTAACCCTAACCCTAACACAAACCCAAACCCTAATTTTAACACAAACCCTAACCCTAATCCTAACTCCAACCCTAAACCTAACCCAAACACTAACCCTAACACTAACCCTAACCCAAACCCTAACCCTAACCCCAACCCTAACCCTAACCCTAACCCAAACCCTAACCCTAACCATAATCCTAACCCTAATGCTAACCCTACTCTAACCCTAACACTAACCCTAGTCCTAACCCTAACCCTAACCCAAACCCTAACACTAACCCTAACCCTAACCCTAACCCTAAATCAAACCCTAAACCTAACCCTAACCCTAACCTTAACCCTAACCCTAACCCTAACTGAAACACTAATCCTAAACCTAACCCTAACCCTAATAATAACCCTAAACCTAATTCAAACTCAAACCCTAACCCGAATCCTAACCCGAACCCAAACTCTAACCCTAACCCTAAACCTAGCCCAAAAAATTACCCAAACCGAAACCCTAACCCTAATCCTAACCCTAACCCTAAACTGTAACCCTAACCCTTACCCTAACCATAACCCAAACCTAAACCCAAACCCTAACCCTAATCCTAGTCCTAACCTTAACCCTAACCCTAACCTTAACCCTTACCCAAACCGAAACTCTAAACCTAACTCTAATCGGAACCCTAACCCTAACCCTAACCCTAACGCTAACCCTACCCATAACCCTAACCCTAACCGTAAAGCTAAACCTAACCATAACCCTAACCCTAACCCTAAACCTAAACAAACCTAAACCATAACCCAAACCCTAATCATAACCCTAACCCTAACACTAAACCTAACCGAAAACCTAAACCCTAAACCTAATCCTAACCCTAACCCTAACCCTAAAACAAAACCTAACCCTAAACGTAACTTTAACCCAAACCCTAACCCTAACCCTAAACCAAA
>JAJHUQ010000040.1:5830000-5837500 GCA_035773235.1 Eospalax fontanierii | reverse complement strand
GAACCCAAACCCTAAGCCTAACCCTAAATCCAGCCCAAAACATAACCCAAACCGAAACCCTAACCCTAACCCTAACCCTAACCCTAAACTGTAACACTAACACTTACCCTAACCATAACCCAAACCTAAACCCAAACCCTAATCCTAATCCTAACCCTAACCCTAACCCTAATCCTAGTCCTAACCCTAACCCTAACCCTAACCCTAACCTTAACCCTTACCCAAACCAAAACTCTAAACCTAACTCTAATCGGAACCCTAAACCTAAACCTAAACCTAACGCTAACCCTAACCATAACCCTAACCCTAACCGTAAAGCTAAACCTAACCATAACCCTAACCCTAACCCTAAACCTAACCAAACCTAAACCCTAACCCAAACCCTAATCCTAACCCTAACCCTAACACTAAACCTAACCGAAAACCTAAACCCTAAACCTAATCCTAACCCTAACCCTAACCCTAAAACAAAACCTAATCCTAAACGTAACTTTAACCCAAACCCTAACCCTAAACCTAAACCAAACCCTAATCTTAACACAAACCCTAACCCTAATCCTAACCCTAACCGTAACCCTAACTCAAACGTTAACCCTAACCCTAACCCTAGCCCAAAACCTAACCCTAACCCTAAACCTAACCCTAACCCTAACCCACACCCCAACCCTAACATTATCCTAAAACTAATGCTTACCCTAAACCTAACCCTAACCCTAGTCATAACCCTAACCCTAACGCAAACCCTAACACTAACACTAACCCTAACCCTAACCCTAAAATAAACCCTAAACCTAACCCTAACCCTAACCTTAACCTAACCCTAAACGTTACTGAAACACTAATCCTAAACCTAAACCTAACCCTAATGCTAACCCTAAACCTAATTCAAACTCAAACCCTAACCCTAATCCTAACCCGAACCCAAACCATAACCCTAACCCTAAACGTAACCCAAAATATAACCCAAACCGAAACCCTAACCCTAACCCTAACCCTAACTCTAACCCTAACCCTAATCCAAAGTCCTATCCCTAACCCTAACCGTAACCCTAACCCTAACCTTAACCCTTACCCAAACCCAAATTCTAAACCTAACTCTAATCGGAACCCTAACCCTAACCCTAATACTAACCCTAACCCTAACCATAACCCTAATCCAACACCTCACCCTAACCCTAACTCTAACCAAAACCCTAACCTAAACTTAACTCTCAACCAAACCCAAACCCTAACCCTAACCCTAACTCTAACCCAAACCCTTACCTAACCCTAACCCTAACCCTAACTCAAACCCTCACTCTAACACAAAACCAAACCGTAACCCTAACCCTAACCCAAACCAAAACCCAAATAATAACCCTAATCCTAACCTTAACACTAACCCTCATCCTTATCCTAACCCTAACCCTAACCCTAACCCTAACCCTAACCCTAATCCTAACCCTAACACTAACCCAAACCCTAACCCTAATCCTAACTCTAACGCAAACCCAAACCCTAATCTTAACAGAAACTCTAACCCTAATCCTAACCCTAACCCTAACCCTAACCTAAACCCTAACCCTAACCCTAACCCTAACCCAAACCCTAATCCTAACCCTAATGCTAACCCTAAACCTAACCCTAACACTAACCCTAGTCCTAACCCTAACCCTAAACCAAACCATTACACTAACCCTAAGCCTAACCCTAACCCTAAATCAAACCCTAACCCTAACCCTAACCCTAACCCGAACCCAAACCCTAACCCTAACCGTAACCCTAACTGAAATACTTATCCTAAACCTAACCCTAACCCTAATGCTAACCCTAAACCTAATTCAAACTCAAACCCTAACCCTAATCCTAACCCTAAACCTAACCTTAACCCTTACCCAAACCCAAACTCTAAACATAATCTAATCGGAACCCTAACACTCACCCTAATCCTAACCCTAACCATAACCATAACCCTAATCCAACACCTCACCCTAACCCTAACTCTAACCCTAACCCTAACCCTAACCCTAACCCTAACCCTAACCCTAACCTAAACCTAAACCTAACCCTAACTCAAACCCTCACTCTAACACTAACCCAAACCCTAACCCTAACACTAACCCAAACCATAACCCAAATAATAACCCTAATCCTAACCCTAACCTTAACCCTCATCCTTATCCTAACCCTAACCCTAACCCTAATTCTAAACCTAACCCTCACCCTAACCCTAACCCTAACCCTACACCTAACCCTAACCCAAACCCAAACCCTAATTTTAACACATACCCTAACCCTAATCCTAACGCCAACCCTAAACCTAACCCAAACCCTAACCCTAACACTAACCCTAACCCAAAGCCTAACCCTAACCCCAACCCTAACCCTAACCCTAACCCAAACCCTAACCCTAACCATAATCCTAACCCTAATGCTAACCCTACTCTAACCCTAACACTAACCCTAGTCCTAACCCTAACCCTAACCCAAACCCTAACACTAACCCTAACCCTAACCCTAACCCTAAATCAAACCCTAAACCTAACCCTAACCCTAACCTTAACCCTAACCCTAACCCTAACTGAAACACTAATCCTAAACCTAACCCTAACCCTAATGCTAACCCTAAACCTAATTCAAACTCAAACCCTAACCCTAATCCTAACCCGAACCCAAACTCTAACCCTAACCCTAAACCTAGCCCAAAAAATTACCCAAACCGAAACCCTAACCCTAATCCTAACCCTAACCCTAAACTGTAACCCTAACCCTTACCCTAACCATAACCCAAACCTAAACCCAAACCCTAACCCTAATCCCAACCCTAAACCTAACCCTAATCCTAGTCCTAACCTTAACCCTAACCCTAACCTTAACCCTTACCCAAACCGAAACTCTAAACCTAACTCTAATCGGAACCCTAACCCTAACCCTAACCCTAACGCTAACCCTACCCATAACCCTAACCCTAACCGTAAAGCTAAACCTAACCATAACCCTAACCCTAACCCTAAACCTAAACAATCCTAAACCATAACCCAAACCCTAATCATAACCCTAACCCTAACACTAAACCTAACCGAAAACCTAAACCCTAAACCTAATCCTAACCCTAACCCTAACCCTAAAACAAAACCTAACCCTAAACGTAACTTTAACCCAAACCCTAACCCTAACCCTAAACCAAACCCTAATCTTAACACAAACCCTAACCCTAATCCTAACCCTAAACGTAAACCTAACTCAAACGTTAACCCTAACCCTAACCCTAACCCAAACCCTAAACCTAACCCTAAACCTAACCCAAAATATAACCCAAACCGAAACCCTAACCCTAACCCTAAACCTAACCCTAAACCCTAACCCTAACACTTACCCTAACCATAACCCAAACCTAAACCAAACCCTAACCCTAATCCTAACCCTAAACCTAACCCTAATCCTAGTCCTATCCCTAACCCTAACCGTAACCCTAACCCTAACCTTAACCCTTACCCAAACCCAAACTCTAAACCTAACTCTAATCGGAAGCCTAACCCTAACCCTAATCCTAACCCTAACCCTAACCATAACCCTAATCCAACACCTCACCCTAACCCTAACTCTAACCCAAACCCTAACCTAAACCTAACTCAAAACCAAACCCAAACCCTAACCCTAACCCTAACCCTAAACCTAACCCTAACCCTAACCCTAACTCTAACCCAAACCCTAACCCTAACCCTAATCCTAACCCTAATGCTAACCCTAAACCTAACCCTAACACTAACCCTAGTCCTAACCCTAACCCTAACCCAAACCCTTACACTAACCCTAAGCCTACCCTAACCCTAAATCAAACCCTAACCCTAACCCTAACCCTAACCCGAACCCAAACCCTAACCCTAACCCTAACCCTAACTGAAATACTTATCCTAAACCTAACCCAAAATATAACCCAAACCGAAACCCTAACCCTAACCCTAACCCTAACCCTAACCCTAACCCTAACCCTAAACTTAAACTTAACCCTAAAGCCTAAACCTAACACGTACCCTAAACATAACCCAAACCTAAACACAAACCCTAACCCTAATCCTAACCTTAAACCTAACCCTAATCCTAGTCCTATCCCTAACCCTAACCGTAACCCTAACCCTAACCTTAACCCTTACCCAAACCCAAATTCTAAACCTAACTCTAATCGGAACCATAACCCTAACCCTAATCCTAACCCTAACCCTAACCATAACCCTAATCCAACACCTCACCCTAACCCTAACTCTAACCAAAACCCTAACCTAAACCTAACTCTCAAACAAACCCAAACCCTAACCCTAACCCTAACTCTAACCCAAATCCTAACCTAACCCTAACCCTAACCCTAACTCAAACCCTCACTCTAACACTAACCCAAACCGTAACCCTAACCCTAACCCAAACCATAACCCAAATAATAACCCTAATCCTAACCCTAACACTAACCCTCATCCTTATCCTAACCCTAACCCTAACCCTAACCCTAACCCTAATTCTAACCCTAACCCTAACCCTAACCCTAACCCTAACCCAAACCCAAACCCTAATCTTAACACAAACCCTAACCCTAATCCTAACCCTAACCCTAACCCTAACCCAAACCCTAACCCTAACCCTAACCCAAACCCTAACCCTAACCCAAACCCTAAATTTAACCCTAATCCTAACCCTAATGCTAACCCTAAACCTAACCCTAACACTAACCCTAGTCCTAACCCTAACCCTAACCCAAACCCTTACACTAACCCTAAGCCTAACCTTAACCCTAAATCAAACCCTAACCCTAAACCTAACCCTAATCCGAACCCAAACCCTAACCCTAACCCTAACCCTAACTGAAATACTTATCCTAAACCTAACCCTAACCCTAATTCTAACCCTAAACCTATTTCAAACTCAATCCCTAACCCTAATCCTAACCCTAAACCTAACCTTAACCCTTACCCAAACCCAAACTCTAAACATAACTCTAATCGGAACCCTAACCCTAACCCTAATCCTAACCCGAACCCTAACCATAACCCTAATCCAACACCTCACCCTAACCCTAATTCTAACCCTAACCCTAACCCTAACCCTAACCCAAACCCAAACCCTAATCTTAACACAAACCCTAACCCTAATCCTAACCCTAAACCTAACCCTAACTCAAACCCTAACCCTAACCCTAACCCAAACACTAACCCTAACCCTAACCCTAACCCTTACCCTAACCCTAACCTAACCCTAAACCTAACCCTAACTCAAACCCTCACTCTAACACTAACCCAAACCCTAACCCTAACACTAACCCAAACCATAACCCAAATAATAACCCTAATCCTAACCCTAGCCTAACCCTAACCCTAACCCTAACCCTTACCCTTACCCTAAACCTAACCCTAACCCCTAACCCTAACCCTAACCCTAACCCTAACCCAAATAATAACCCTAATCCTAACCTTAACACTAACCCTCATCCTTATCCTAACCCTAACCCTAACCCTAACCCTAACCCTAATTCTAACCCTAACCCTAACCCAAACCCTAACCTTAACCCTAACCCTAAGCCTAACCCAAACCCTAACCCTAACCCTCATCCTAACCCTAAACCTAACCCTAAACCTAACCCTAACACTAACCCTAGTCCTAACCCTAACTCTAACCCAAACCCTTACACTAACCCTAAGCCTAACCCTAACCCTAAATCAAACCCTAACCCTAACCCTAACCCGAACCCGAACCCAAACCCTAACCCTAACCCTAACCCTAACTGAAATACTTATCCTAAACCTAACCCTAACCCTAATGCTAACCCTAAACCTAATTCAAACTCAAACCCTAACCCTAATCCTAACCCTAAACCTAACCTTAACCCTTACCCAAACCCAAACTCTAAACATAACTCTAATCGGAACCCTAACCCTAACCCTATTCCTAATTCTAACCCTAACCATAACCCTAATCCAACACCTCACCCTAACCCTAACTCTAACCCAAAGCCTAACCTAACCCTAACTCTAAACCAAACCCAAACCCTAACCCTAACCCTTACTCTAACCCAAATCCTAACCTAACCTTAAACCTAACCCTAACGCAAAAGCTAACTCTAACACTAACCCAAACCCTAACCCTAACACTAACCCAAACCATAACCAAAATAATAACCCTAATCCTAACCCTAACCTTAACCCTCATCCTTATCCTAACCCTAACCCTAACCCTAATTCTAAACCTAACCCTAACCCTAACCCTATCACTAACCCTAACCCTAACACAAATCCAAACCCTAATTTTAACACAAACCATAATCCTAATCCTAACTCCAACCCTAAACCTAACCCAAACCCTAACTCTAACCCTAACCCTAAACCTAACCCTAACCCAAACCCAAACCCTAACCCTAACCCTAAACCTAAACCTAACCCTTACCCTAAACCTAAATCTAACCCTAATGCTAACCCTAAACCTAACCCTAACACTAACCCTAGTTCTAACCCTAACCCTAAACCAAACCCTAACACTAAACCTAACCCTAACCCTAAACCTAAATCAAACCCTAAACCTAACCCTAACCCTAACCTTAACATAACCCTAACCCTAACTGAAACACTAATCCTAAACCTAACCCTAACCCTAATGCTAACCCTAAACCTAATTCAAACTCAAACCCTAACCCTAATCCTAACCCGAAACCAAACCCTAAACCTAACCCTAAAACTAACGCAAAATATAACCCAAACCGAAACCCTAAACCTAACCCTAAACCTAACCCTAAACCCTAACCCTAACACATACCCTAACCATAACCCAAACCTAAACACAAACCCTAACCCTAATCCTAACCCTAACCCTAACCCTAACCCTAACCCTAAGCCTAAACCAAACCCTAATCTTAACACAAACCCTAACCCTAATCCTAACCCTAACCGTAACCCTAACTCAAACGTTAATCCTAATCCTAACTCTAACCCAAACCCTAACCCTAACCCTAACCCTAACCCTAACCCTAACACTAACCCTAACCCTAAACCTAACCCTAAATCAAACCCTAAACCTAATCCTAAACCTAACCCGAACCCAAATCCTAACCCTAACCCGAACCCTAACCCTAACCCTAACCCTAACCTTAACCCTTACCCAAACCCAAACTCTAAACCAAACTCTAATCGGAACCCTAATCCTAACCCTAATCCTAACCCTAACCTTAACCATAACACTAATCCAACACCTCACGCTAACCCTATCTCTAACCTAAACCCTAACCTAAACCTAACTGTAAACCAAACCCAAACCCTAACCCTAACCCTAACTCTAACCCAAACCCTAACCTAACCCTAAACCTATCACTAATTCAAACCCTAACTCTAACACTAACCCAAACCCTAACCCTAACCCTAACACAAACCATAACCCAAATAATAACCCTAACCCTAAGCCTAACCCTAACCCTAACCTTAACCCTAACCATAATTCTAACCCTAACCCGAACCCTAACCCTAACCCTAACCCTAACCCTAACCC
>JAJHUQ010000040.1:5812500-5815000 GCA_035773235.1 Eospalax fontanierii | reverse complement strand
CTAACCCTAACCCTAACCCTAACCCTAAATCAAACCCTAAACCTAACCCTAACCCTAACCTTAACCCTAACCCTAACCCTAACTGAAACACTAATCCTAAACCTAACCCTAACCTTAATGCTAACCATAAACCTAATTCAAACTCAAACCCTAACCCTAATCCTAATCCGAACCCAAACCCTAAGCCTAACCCTAAATCCAGCCCAAAACATAACCCAAACCGAAACCCTAACCCTAACCCTAACCCTAACCCTAAACTGTAACACTAACACTTACCCTAACCATAACCCAAACCTAAACCCAAACCCTAATCCTAATCCTAACCCTAACCCTAACCCTAATCCTAGTCCTAACCCTAACCCTAACCCTAACCCTAACCTTAACCCTTACCCAAACCAAAACTCTAAACCTAACTCTAATCGGAACCCTAAACCTAAACCTAAACCTAACGCTAACCCTAACCATAACCCTAACCCTAACCGTAAAGCTAAACCTAACCATAACCCTAACCCTAACCCTAAACCTAACCAAACCTAAACCCTAACCCAAACCCTAATCCTAACCCTAACCCTAACACTAAACCTAACCGAAAACCTAAACCCTAAACCTAATCCTAACCCTAACCCTAACCCTAAAACAAAACCTAATCCTAAACGTAACTTTAACCCAAACCCTAACCCTAAACCTAACCCAAACCCTAATCTTAACACAAACCCTAACCCTAATCCTAACCCTAACCGTAACCCTAACTCAAACGTTAACCCTAACCCTAACCCTAACCCAAAACCTAACCCTAACCCTAAACCTAACCCTAACCCAAACCCAAACCCTAACCCTAACATTATCCTAAAACTAATGCTTACCCTAAACCTAACCCTAACCCTAGTCATAACCCTAACCCTAACCCAAACCCTAACACTAACACTAACCCTAACCCTAACCCTAAAATAAACCCTAAACCTAACCCTAACCCTAACCTTAACCTAACCCTAAACCTTACTGAAACACTAATCCTAAACCTAAACCTAACCCTAATGCTAACCCTAAACCTAATTCAAACTCAAACCCTAACCCTAATCCTAACCCGAACCCAAACCATAACCCTAACCCTAAACGTAACCCAAAATATAACCCAAACCGAAACCCTAACCCTAACCCTAACCCTAACTCTAACCCTAACCCTAATCCAAAGTCCTATCCCTAACCCTAACCGTAACCCTAACCCTAACCTTAACCCTTACCCAAACCCAAATTCTAAACCTAACTCTAATCGGAACCCTAACCCTAACCCTAATACTAACCCTAACCCTAACCATAACCCTAATCCAACACCTCACCCTAACCCTAACTCTAACCAAAACCCTAACCTAAACTTAACTCTCAACCAAACCCAAACCCTAACCCTAACCCTAACTCTAACCCAAACCCTTACCTAACCCTAACCCTAACCCTAACTCAAACCCTCACTCTAACACAAAACCAAACCGTAACCCTAACCCTAACCCAAACCAAAACCCAAATAATAACCCTAATCCTAACCCTAACACTAACCCTCATACTTATCCTAACCCTAACCCTAACCCTAACCCTAACCCTAATTCTAACCCTAACCCTAACCCAAACCCTAACCCTAATCCTAACTCTAACGCAAACCCAAACCCTAATCTTAACAGAAACTCTAACCCTAATCCTAACCCTAACCCTAACCCTAACCTAAACCCTAACCCTAACCCTAACCCTAACCCAAACCCTAATCCTAACCCTAATGCTAACCCTAAACCTAACCCTAACACTAACCCTAGTCCTAACCCTAACCCTAAACCAAACCATTACACTAACCCTAAGCCTAACCCTAACCCTAAATCAAACCCTAACCCTAACCCTAACCCTAACCCGAACCCAAACCCTAACCCTAACCCTAACCCTAACTGAAATACTTATCCTAAACCTAACCCTAACCCTAATGCTAACCCTAAACCTAATTCAAACTCAAACCCTAACCCTAATCCTAACCCTAAACCTAACCTTAACCCTTACCCAAACCCAAACTCTAAACATAATCTAATCGGAACCCTAACACTAACCCTAATCCTAACCCTAACCATAACCATAACCCTAATCCAACACCTCACCCTAACCCTAACTCTAACCCTAACCCTAACCCTAACCCTAACCCTAACCCTAACCCTAACCTAAACCTAAACCTAACCCTAAATCAAACCCTCACTCTAACACTAACCCAAACCCTAACCCTAACACTAACCCAAACCATAACCCAAATAATAACCCTAATCCTAACCCTAACCTTAACCCTCATCCTTATCCTAACCCTAACCCTAACCCTAATTCTAAACCTAACCCTCACCCTAACCCTAACCCTAACCCTACACCTAACCCTAACACAAACCCAAACCCTAATTTTAACACAAACCCTAACCCTAATCCTAACTCCAACCCTAAACCTAACCCAAACACTAACCCTAACACTAACCCTAACCCA
>JAJHUQ010000040.1:5800000-5802500 GCA_035773235.1 Eospalax fontanierii | reverse complement strand
CCCTAACCCTAACTCTAACCCAAACCCTAACCTAACCCTAACCCTAACCCTAACTCAAACCCTCACTCTAACACTAACCCAAACCGTAACCCTAACCCTAACCCAAACCATAACCCAAATAATAACCCTAATCCTAACCCTAACACTAACCCTCATCCTTATCCTAACCCTAACCCTAACCCTAACCCTAACCCTAATTCTAACCCTAACCCTAACCCTAACCCTAACCCTAACCCTAACCCAAACCCAAACCCTAATCTTAACACAAACCCTAACCCTAATCCTAACTCTAACCCTAACACTAACCCAAACCCTAAACCTAACCCTAACCCAAACCCTAACCCTAACCCAAACCCTAACCCTAACCCTAATTCTAACCCTAATGCTAACCCTAAACCTAACCCTAACACTAACCCTAGTCCTAACCCTAACCCTAACCCAAACACTTACACTAACCCTAAGCCTAACCTTAACCCTAAATCAAACCCTAACCCTAACCCTAACCCGAACCCGAACCCAAACCCTAACCCTAACTCTAACCCTAACTGAAATACTTATCCTAAACCTAACCCTAACCCTAATTCTAACCCTAAACCTATTTCAAACTCAATCCCTAACCCTAATCCTAACCCTAAACCTAACCTTAACCCTTACCCAAACCCGAACTCTAAACATAACTCTAATCGGAACCCTAACCCTAACCCTAATCCTAACGCGAACCCTAACCATAACCCTAATCCAACACCTCACCCTAACCCTAATTCTAACCCTAACCCTAACCCTAACCCTAACCCAAACCCAAACCCTAATCTTAACACAAACCCTAACCCTAATCCTAACCCTAACCCTAACCCTAACCCAAACCCTAACCCTAACCCTAACCCAAACCCTAACCCTAACCCTAACCCTAACCCTTACCCTAACCCTTACCTAACCCTAAACCTAACCCTAACTCAAACCCTCACTCTAACACTAACCCAAACCCTAACCCTAACACTAACCCAAACCATAACCCAAATAATAACCCTAATCCTAACCCTAACCTTAACCCTCATCCTTATCCTAACCCTAACCCTAACCCTAATTCTAAACCTAACCCTAACCCTAACCCTAACACAAACACAAACCCTAATTTTAACACAAAGCCTAACCCTAATCCTAACTCAAAACCTAAAGCTAACCCAAACACTAACCCTAACCCTAACCCTAACCCAAATCCTAACCCTAACCCTAACTCTAACCCTAACCCTAACCCTAACCCTAACCCAAACCCTAACCCTAACCCTAATCCTAACCCTAATGCTAACCCTAATCTAACCCTAACACTAACCCTAGTCCTAAACCTAACCCTAACCCAAACCCTAACACTAACCCTAACCCTAACCCTAACCCTAAATCAAACCCTAAACCTAACCCTAACCCTAACCTTAACCCTAACCCTAACCCTAACTGAAACACTAATCCTAAACCTAACCCTAACCCTAATGCTAACCCTAAACCTAATTCAAACTCAAACCCTAACCCTAATCCTAACCCGAACCCAAACCCTAACCCTAACCCTAAACCTAGCCGAAAACATAACCCAAACCGAAACCCTAACCCTAACCCTACCATAACCCTAAACTGTAACCCTAACACTTACCCTAACCATAACCCAAACCTAAACCCAAAACCTAACCCTAATCCTAACCCTAACCCTAACACTAATCCTAGTCCTAACCCTAACCCTAACCCTAACCCTAACCCTAACCCTAACCTTAACCCTTACCCAAACCCAAACTCTAAACCTAACTCTAATCGGAACCCTAACCATAACCCTAACCCTAACGCTAACCCTAACCATAACCCTAACCATAACTGTAAAGCTAAACCTAACCATAACCCTAACCCTAACCCTAAACCTAACCAAACGTAAACCCTAACCCAAACCCGAATCATAACCCTAACCCTAACACTAAACCTAACCGAAAACCTAAACCCTAAACCTAATCCTAACCCTAACCCTAACCCTAAAACAAAATCTAACCCTAAACGTAACTTTAACCCAAACCCTAACCCTAACCCTAAACCAAACCCTAATCTTAACACAAAACCTAACCCTAATCCTAACCCTAACCGTACCCCTAACTCAAAAGTTAACCCTAACCCTAACCCTAACGCAAACCCTAACCCTAACCCTAACCCTAACCCTAACCCTAACGCAAACCCAAACCCTAACCCTAACCCTAATCCTAAAACTAATGCTAACCCTAACCCTAACCCTAAACCTAGTCGTAACCCTAACCCTAACCCAAACCCTAACACTAACCCTAACCCTAACCCTAACCCTAAGCCTAACCCTAACCCTAAATCAAACCCTAACCCTAACCCAAACCCTAACCCGAACCCAAACCCTAACCCTAACCCTATCCCTAACTGAAATACTTATCCTAAACCTAACCCTAACCCTACTGCTAACCCTAAACCTAATTTAAACTCAAACCCTAACCCTAACCGTAAC
>JAJHUQ010000040.1:5782500-5790000 GCA_035773235.1 Eospalax fontanierii | reverse complement strand
ACCTAACTCAAACCCTCACTCTAACACTAACCCAAACCGTAACCCTAACCCTAACCCAAACCATAACCCAAATAATAACCCTAATCCTAACCCTAACCTTAACCCTCATCCTTATCATAACCCTAACCCTAACCCTAACCCTAATTCTAACCCTAACCCTAACCCTAACCCTAACCCTAACCCTAACCCAAACCCAAACCCTAATCTTAACACAAACCCTAACCCTAATCCTAACCCTAACCCTAACCCTAATGCTAACCTTAAACCTAATTCAAACTCAAACCCTAACCCTAATCCTAACCCTAAAACTAACCTTAACCTTTACCCGAACCCAAACTCTAAACCTAACTCTAATCGGAACCCTAACCCTAACCCTAATCCTAACCCTAACCCTAACCATAACCCCAATCCAAAACCTCACCCTAACCCTAACTCTAACCAAAAGCCTAACCTAAACCTAACTCTAAACCAAACCCAAACCGTAACCCTAACCCTAACTCTAACCTAAACCCTAACCTAACCCTAAACCTAACCCTAACTCAAACCCTAACTCTAACACTAACCCAAACCCTAACCCTAACACTAACCCAAACCATAACCCAAATAAATACCCTAATCCTAACACTAACCTTAACCCTCATCCTTATCCTAACCCTAACCCTAACCCTAAATCTAAACCTTACCCTAACCCTAACCCTAACCCTAACCCTAACCCTAACCCTAACCCTAACACAAACCCAAACCCTAATTTTAACACAAACCCTAACCCTAATCCTAACTCCAACCCTAAACCTAACCCAAACCCTAACCATAACTCTAACCCTAACCCAAACCCTAACCCTAACCCTAAACCTAACCCTAACACTAACACTAGTCCTAACCCTAACCCTAACCCAAACCCTAACAATAACCCTAACCCTAACCCTAACCCTAAATCAAACCCTAAACCTAACCCTAACCCTAACCTTAACCCTAACCCTAACCCTAACTGAAACACTAATCCTAAACCTAACCCTAACCCTAATGCTAACCCTAAACCTAATTCAAACTCAAACCCTAACCCTAATCCTAACCCGAACTCAAACCCTAACCCTAACCCTAAACCTAGCCCAAAACATAACCCAAACCGAAACCCTAACCCTAACCCTAACCCTAACCCTAAACTGTAACCCTAACACTTACCCTAACCATAACCCAAACCTAAACCCAAACCCTAACCCTAATCCTAACCCTAACCCTAACCCTAATCCTAGTCCTAACCCTAACCCTAACCCTAACGCTAGCCCTAACCATAACCCTAACCCTAACCGTAAAGCTAAACCTAACCCTAACCCAAACCCTAACCCTAAACCTAACCCTAACCCAAACCCTAACCCTAACCCTAACCCAAACCCTAACCCTAATTTTAACACAAACCCTAACCCTAATCCTAACTCCAACCCTAAACCTAACCTAAACCCTAACCCTAATCCTAACCCTAACCCAAACCCTAACCCTAACCCTAACCCTAACCCTAACCCTAACCCAAACACTAACCCTAACCCTAATCCTAACCCTAATGCTAACCCTAAACCTAACCCTAACACTAACTCTAGTCCTAAACCTAACCCTAATTCAAACCCTAACCCTAACCCTAAACCTAACGCTAACCCTAACCATAACCCTAACCCTAACCGTAAAGCTAAACCTAACCATAACCCTAACCCTAACCCTAAACCTAACCAAACCTAAACCCTAACCCAAACCCTAATCCTAACCCTAACCCTAACACTAAACCTAACTGAAAACCTAAACCCTAAAACTAATCCTAACCCTAACCCTAACCCTAAAACAAAACCTAACCCTAAACGTAACTTTAACCCAAACCCTAACCCTAACCCTAAACCAAACCCTAATCTTAACACAAACCCTAACCCTAATCCAAACCCTAACCGTAACCCTAACTCAAACGTTAACCCTAACCCTAACCCTAACCAAAACCCTAACCCTAACCCTAACCCTAACCCTAACCCAAACCCAAACCCTAACCCTAAACCTAATCCTAAAACTAATGCTAACCCTAAACCTAACCCTAACCCTAGTCGTAACCCTAAACCTAACCCAAACCCTAACACTAACACTAACCCTAACCCTAACCCTAAATCAAACCCTAAACCTAACCCTAACCCTAACCTTAACCTAACCCTAACCCTAACTGAAACACTAAATCTAAACCTAACCCTAACCCTAATGCTAACCCTAAACCTAATTCAAACTCAAACCCTAACCCTAATCCTAACCCGAACCCATACCCTAACCCTAACCCTAAACCTAACCCAAAATATAACCCAAACTGAAACCCTAACCCTAACCCTAAACCTAACCCTAAACCCTAACCCTAACACTTACCCTAACCATAACCCAAACCTAAACACAAACCCTAACACTAATCCTAACACTAAACCTAACCCTAATCGTAGTCCTATCCCTAACCCTAACCGTAACCCTAACCCTAACCTTAACCCTTACCCAAACCCAAACTCTAAACCTAACTCTAATCGGAACCCTAACCCTAACCCTAATCCTAACCCTAAGCCTAACCATAACCCTAATTCAACACCTCACCCTAACCCTAACTCTAACCCAAACCCTAACCTAAACCTAACTCTAAACCAAACCCAAACCCTAACCCTAACCCTAACTCTAACCCAAACACTAACCTAACCCTAAACCTAAACCTAACTCAAACCCTCACTCTAACACTAACCCAAACCGTAACCCTAACCCTAACCCAAACCATAACCCAAATAATAACCCTAATCCTAACCCTAACCTTAACCCTCATCCTTATCGTAACCCTAACCCTAACCCTAACCCTAATTCTAACCCTAACCCTAACCCTAACCCTAACCCTAACAGTAACCCAAACCCAAACCCTAATCTTAACACAAACCCTAACCCTAATCCTAACCCTAACACTAACCCTAATGCTAACCTTAAACCTAATTCAAACTCAAACCCTAACCCTAATCCTAACCCTAAAACTAACCTTAACCCTTACCCGAACCCAAACTCTAAACATAACTCTAATCGGAACCCTAACCCTAACCCTAATCCTAACCCTAACCATAACCATAACCCCAATCCAAAACCTCACACTAACCCTAACTCTAACCAAAAGCCTAACCTAAACCTAACTCTAAACCAAACCCAAAGCGTAACCCTAACCCTAACTCTAACCTAAACCCTAACCTAACCCTAAACCTAACCCTAACTCAAACCCTAACTCTAACACTAACCCAAACCCTAACCCTAACACTAACCCAAACCATAACCCAAATAATAACCCTAATCCTAACCCTAACCTTAACCCTCATCCTTATCCTAACCCTAACCCTAACCCTAATTCTAAACCTTACCCTAACCCTAACCCTAACCCTAACACAAACCCAAACCCTAATTTTAACACAAACCCTAACCCTAATCCTAACTCCAACCCTAAACCTAACCCAAACCCTAACCCTAACCCTAACCCTAACCCAAACCCTAACCCTAACCCTAAACCTAACCCTAACACTAACACTAGTCCTAACCCTAACCCTAACCCAAACCCTAACAATAACCCTAACCCTAACCCTAACCCTAAATCAAACCCTAAACCTAACCCTAACCCTAACCTTAACCCTAACCCTAACCCTAACAGAAACACTAATCCTAAAACTAACTGTAACCCTAATACTAACCCTAAACCTAATTCAAACTCAAAACCTAACCCTAATCCTAACCCGAACCCAAACCCTAACCCTAACTCTAAACCTAGCGCAAAACATAACCCAAACCGAAACCCTAACCCTAACCCTAACCCTAACCCTAAACTGTAACCCTAACACTTACCCTAACCATAACCCAAACCTAAACCCAAACCCTAACCCTAATCCTAACCCTAACCCTAACCCTAATCCTAGTCCTAACCCTAACCCTAACCCTAACCCTAACCCTAACCTTAACCCTTACCCAAACCCAAACTCTAAACCTAACTCTAATCGGAACCCTAACCCTAACCCTAACCCTAACGCTAGCCCTAACCATAACCCTAACCCTAACCGTAAAGCTAAACCTAACCATAACCCTAACACTAACTCTAAACCTAACCAAACCTAAACCCTAACCCAAACCCTAATCCTAACCCTAACCCTAACACTAAACCTAACCGAAAACCTAAACCCTAAACCTAATCCTCACCCTAACCCTAACCCTAAAACAAAATCTAACCCTAAACGTAACTTTAACCGAAACCCTAACCCTAACCCTAAACCAAACCCTAATCTTAACACAAAACCTAACCCTAATCCTAACCCTAACCGTAACCCTAACTCAAACGTTAACCCTAACCCTAACCCTAACCCAAACCCTAACCCTAACCCTAACCCAAACCCAAACCGTAACCCTAACCATAATCCTAAAACTAATGCTAACCCTAAACCTAACCCTAACCCTAGTCGTAACCCTAACCCTAACCCAAACCCTAACACTAACACTAACCCTAACCCTAACCCTAAATCAAACCCTAAACCTAACCCTAACCCTAACCTTACCCTAAACCTAACCCTAACTGAAACACTAATCCTAAACCTAACCCTAACCCTAATGGTAACCCTAAACCTAGTTCAAGCTCAAACACTAACCCTAATCCTATCGCGAACCCAAACCCTAACCCTAAGCCTAAACCTAACCCAAAATATAACCCAAACCGAAAGCCTAACCCTAACCCTAAACCTAACCCTAAACCCTAACAATAACACTTACCCTAACCATAACCCAAACCTAAACACAAACCCTAACCCTAATCCTAACCCTAAACCTAACCCTAATCCTAGACCTATCCCTAACCCTAACCGTAACCCTAACCCTAGCCTTAACCCTTACCCAAACCCAAACTCTAAACCTAACTCTAATCGGAACCCTAACCCTAACCCTAATCCTAACCCTAACCCTAACCATAACCCTAATCCAACACCTCACCCTAACCCTAACTCTAACCCAAACCCTAACCTAAACCTAACTCTAAACCAAACCCAAACCCTAACCCTAACCCTAACTCTAACCCAAACACTAACCTAACCCTAAACCTAAACCTAACTCAAACCCTCACTCTAACACTAACCCAAACCGTAACCCTAACCCTAACCCAAACCATAACCCAAATAATAACCCTAATCCTAACCCTAACCTTAACCCTCATCCTTATCGTAACCCTAACCCTAACCCTAACCCTAATTCTAACCCTAACCCTAACCCTAACCCTAACCCTAACAGTAACCCAAACCCAAACCCTAATCTTAACACAAACCCTAACCCTAATCCTAACCCTAACCCTAACCCTAATGCTAACCTTAAACCTAATTCAAACTCAAACCCTAACCCTAATCCTAACCCTAAAACTAACCTTAACCCTTACCCGAACCCAAACTCTAAACATAACTCTAATCGGAACCCTAACCCTAACCCTAATCCTAACCCTAACCCTAACCATAACCCCAATCCAAAACCTCACACTAACCCTAACTCTAACCAAAAGCCTAACCTAAACCTAACTCTAAACCAAACCCAAAGCGTAACCCTAACCCTAGCTCTAACCTAAACCCTAACCTAACCCTAAACCTAACCCTAACTCAAACCCTAACTCTAACACTAACCCAAACCCTAACCCTAACACTAACCCAAACCATAACCCAAATAATAACCCTAATCCTAACCCTAACCTTAACCCTCATCCTTATCCTAACCCTAACCCTAACCCTAATTCTAAACCTTCCCCTAACACTAAGCCAAACCCTTTCCCTTACACAAACCCAAACCCTTATTTTAACACAAACCCTACCCCTTATCCTAACTCCAACCCTAAACCTATACCACACCCTAACTCTAACCCTCACCCTAACCCAAACCCTAACCCTAACCCCAAACCTAACACTTACAGTAACACTAGTCCTAACCCTAACACTAACACAAACCCTAACAATAACCCTAACCCTAACCCTAACCCTAAATCAAACCCTAAACCTAACCCTAACCCTAACCTTAACCCTAACCCTAACCCTAACTGAAACACTAAACCTAAACCTAACCCTAACCCTAATGCTAACCCTAAACCTAATTCAAACTCAAAACCTAACCCTAATCCTAACCCGAACCCAAACCCTAACCCTAACCCTAAACCTAGCCCAAAACATAACCCAAACCGAAACCCTAACCCTAACCCTAACCCTAACCCTAAACTGTAACCCTAACACTTACCCTAACCATAACCCAAACCTAAACCCAAACCCTAACCCTAATCCTAACCCTAACCCTAACCCTAATCCTAGTCCTAACCCTAACCCTAACCCTAACCCTAACCCTAACCTTAACCCTTACCCAAACCCAAACTCTAAACCTAACTCTAATCGGAACCCTAACCCTAACCCTAACCCTAACGCTAGCCCTAACCATAACCCTAACCCTAACCGTAAAGCTAAACCTAACCATAACCCTAACACTAACTCTAAACCTAACCAAACCTAAACCCTAACCCAAACCCTAATCCTAACCCTAACCCTAACACTAAACCTAACCGAAAACCTAAACCCTAAACCTAATCCTAACCCTAACCCTAACCCTAAAACAAAATCTAACCCTAAACGTAACTTTAACCGAAACCCTAACCCTAACCCTAAACCAAACCCTAATCTTAACACAAACCCTAACCCTAATCCTAACCCTAACCGTAACCCTAACTCAAACGTTAACCCTAACCCTAACCCTAACCCAAACCCTAACCCTAACCCTAACCCTAACCCTAACCCAAACCCAAACCGTAACCCTAACCATAATCCTAAAACTAATGCTAACCCTAAACCTAACCCTAACCCTAGTCTTAACCCTAACCCTAACCCAAACCCTAACACTAACACTAACCCTAACCCTAACCCTAAATCAAACCCTAAACCTAACCCTAACCCTAACCTTACCCTAAACCTAACCCTAACTGAAACACTAATCCTAAACCTAACCCTAACCCTAATGCTAACCCTAAACCTAATTCAAACTCAAACCCTAACCCTAATCCTAACCCGAACCCAAACCCTAACCCTAACCCTAAACCTAACCCAAAATATAACCCAAACCGAAACCCTAACCCTAACCCTAAACCTAACCCTAAACCCTAACCCTAACACTTACCCTAACCATAACCCAAACCTAAACACAAACCCTAACCCTAATCCTAACCCTAAACCTAACCCTAATCCTAGACCTATCCCTAACCCTAACCGTAACCCTAACCCTAACCTTAACCCTTACCCAAACCCAAACTCTAAACCTAACTCTAATCGGAACCCTAACCCTAACCCTAATCCTAACCCTAACCCTAACAATAACCCTAATCCAAGACCTCACCCTAACCCTAACTCTAACCCAAACCCAAACTCTAAACCTAACTCTAAACCAAACCCAAACCCTAACCCTAACCCTAACTCTAAC
>JAJHUQ010000040.1:5772500-5775000 GCA_035773235.1 Eospalax fontanierii | reverse complement strand
TAACCCTAACCCTAATGCTAACCCTAAACCTAATTCAAACTCAAACCCTAACCCTAACCCTAAACCTAACCCAAAATATAACCCAAACCGAAACCCTAACCCTAACCCTAAACCTAACCCTAAACCCTAACCCTAACACTTACCCTAACCATAAACCAAACCTAAACACAAACCCTAACCCTAATCCTAACCCTAAACCTAACCCTAATCCTAGTCCTATCCCTAACCCTAACCGTAACCCTAACCCTAACCTTAACCCTTACCCAAACCCAAACTCTAAACCTAACTCTAATCGGAACCCTAACCCTAACCATAATCCTAACCCTAACCCTAACCATAACCCTAATCCAACACCTCACCCTAACCCTAACTCTAACCCAAACCCTAACCTAAACCAAATTCTAAACCAAACCCAAACCCTAACCCTAACCCTAACTCTAACCCAAACCCTAACGTAACCCTAAACCTAACCCTAACTCAAACCCTCACTCTAACACTAACCCAAACCGTAACCCTAACCCTAACCCAAACCATAACCCAAATAATAACCCTAATCCTAACCCTAACACTAACCCTCGTCCTTATCCTAACCCTAACTCTAGCCCTAACCTGAACCCTAACCCTAATTCTAACCCTAACCCTAACCCTAACCCTAACCCTAACCCAAACCCAAACCCAAATCTTAACACAAACCCTAACCCTAATCCTAACCCTAACCCTAACCCTAACCCAAACCCTAACCCTAATCCTAACCCTAACCCTAACCCTAACCCAAACCCTAACCCTAACCCTAACCCTAACCCAAACCCTAACCCTAATTCTAAACCTTACCCTAATCCTAACCCTAACCCTAACCCTAACCCTAACACAAACCCAAACCCTAATTTTAAAACAAACCCTAACCCTAATCCTAACTCCAACCCTAAACCTAACACAAACCCTAACCCTAACCCTAAACCTAACCCTAACACTAAACCTAGTCCTAACCCTAACACTAACCCAAACCCTAACAATAACCCTAACCCTAAATCAAACCCTAAACCTAACCCTAACTCTAACGTTAACCCTAACCCTAACCCTAACTGAAACACTAATCCTAAACCTAACCCTAACCCTAATGCTAACCCTAAACCTAATTCAAATTCAAACCCTAACCCTAACCCTAACCCTAATTCTAACTGAAACCCAAACCCTAACACTAACCCTAACCCAAACCCTAACAATAACCCTAAACCTAAACCTAAACCCTAACCCAAAAACTAACCCTAACCCTAAACCTAACCATTACCCAAACCTTAACCCTAACCCTAAACCTAACTGAAACACTAATCCTAAACCTAAACCTCACCCTAATGCTAACCCTAAACCTAATTCAAACTCAAACACTAACCCTAATCCTAACCTGAACCCAAACCCTAACCCTAACCCTAAACCTAGCCCAAAACATAACCCAAACCGAATCACTAACCCGAAACCTCACCCTAACCCTAAACTGTAACCCTAACACTTACCCTAACCATAACCCAAAACTAAACCCAAACCCTAACCCTAATCCTAACCCTAACCCTAATCCTAATCCTAGTCCTAACCCTAACCCTAACCCTAACCGTAACCCTAACCTTAACCCTTACCCAAACCCAAACTCTAAACCTAACTCTAATCGGAACCCTAACCCTAACCCTAACCCTAACCCTAACGCTAACCCTAACCATAACCCTAACCCTAACCGTAAAGCTAAACCTAACCATAACCCTAACCCTAACCCTAAACCTAACCAAACCTAAACCCTAACCCAAACCCTAACCCTAACCCTAACCCTAAACCCTAACCCTAATCCTAACCCTAACCCTAACCCTAAAACAAAACCTAACCCTAAACGTAACTTTAACCCAAACCCTAACCTTAACCCTAAAACAAACCCTAATATTAACACAAACCCTAAACCTAATCCTAACCCTAAACCTAACCCTAATCCTAGTCCTATCCCTAATCCTAACCGTAACCCTAACCCTAACCCTAACCCTAACCCAAACCCAAACCCTAATCTTAACACAAACCCTAACCCTAATCCTAACCCTAACCCTAACCCTAACCCAAACCCTAACCCTAACCCTAACCAAAACCCTAACCCTAACCCAAACCCTAAACCTAAATCAAACCCTAAACCTAACCCTAACCCTAACTTTAACCCTAACCCTAACCCTAAATGAAACACTAATCCTAAATCTAACCCTAACCCTAATGCTAACCCTAAACCTAACTCAAACTCAAACCCTAACCCTAATCCTAACCCAAACCGAAACCCTAACCCTAATCCTAACCCTAACCCTAACTCAAACCCTCACTCTAACACTAACCCAAAAGTAACCCTAACCCTAACCCAAACCATAACCCAAATAATAACCCTAATCCTAACCCTAACACTAACCCTCATCCTTATCCTAACCCTAACCTTAACCCTAATCCTAGTCCTAACCCTAACCCTAACCCTAATCCTAAC
>JAJHUQ010000040.1:5760000-5762500 GCA_035773235.1 Eospalax fontanierii | reverse complement strand
TAACTCTAACCTTAACCCTAACCCTAACCTTAACCCTTACCCAAACCCAAACTCTAAACCTAACTCTAATCGGAACCCTAACCCTAACCCTAACCCTAACGCTAACCCTAACCATAACCCTAACCCTAACCGTAAAGCTAAACCTAACCATAACCCTAACCCTAACCCTAAACCTAACCAAACCTAAACCCTAACCCAAACCCTAATCATAACCCTAAACCTAACACTAAACCTAACCGAAAACCTAAACCCTAAACCTAATCCTAACCCTAACCCTAACCCTAAAACAAAACCTAACCCTAAACGTAACTTTAACCCAAACCCTAACCCTAACTATAAACCAAACCCTAATCTTAACACAAACCCTAACCCTAATCCTAACCCTAACCGTAACCCTAACTCAAACGTTAACCTTAACCCTAACCCTAACCCAAATCCTAACCCTAACCCTAACCCTAACCCAAACCCAAACCCTAACCCTAACCCTAATCCTAAAACTAATGCTAACCCTAAACCTAACCCTAACCCTAGTCGTAACCCTAACCCTAACCCAAACCCTAACACTAACCCTAACCCTAACCCTAACCCTAAATCAAACCCTAACCTAACCCTAACCCTAACCTTAACCTAACCCTAACCCTAACTGAAACACAAATCCTAAACCTAACCCTAAACCTAATGCTAACCATAAACCTAATTCAAACTCAAACCCTAACCCTAATCCTAACAAGAACCCAAACCCTAACCCTAACCCTAAACCTAACCCAAAATATAACCCAAACCGAAACCCTAACCCTAACCCTAAACCTATCCCTAAACCCTAACCCTAACACTTGCCCAAACCATAACCCAAACCTAAACACAACCCCTAACCCTAAACCTAACCCTAATCCTAGTCCTATCCCTAACCCTAACCGTAACCCTAAGCCCTAATCTTAACCCTTACCCAAAACCAAACTTTAAACCTAACTCAAATCGGAACCCTAACCCTAACGCTAATCCTAACCCTAACCCTAACCATAACCCTAATCCAACACCTCACCCTAACCCTAACTCTAACCCAAACCCTAACCTAAACCTAACTCTAAACCAAACCCAAACCCTAACCCTAACCCTAACCCTAACTCTAACCCAAACCCTAACCTAACCCTAAACCTAACCCTAACTCAAACCCTCACTCTAACACTAACCCAAACCGTAACCCTAACCCTAACCCAAACCATAACCCAAATAATAACCCTAATCCTAACCCTAAAACTAACCCTCATCCTTATCCTAACCCTAACCCTAACCCTAACCCGTACACTAACCCTAACCCTAACCCTAATTCTAACCCTAACCCTAGTCCTAACCCTAACCCTAACCCAAACCCTTACACTAACCCTAAGCCTAACCCTAATCCTAAATCAAACCCTAACCCTAACCCTAACCCTAACCCGAACCCAAACCCTAACCCTAACTGAAATACTTATACTAAACCTAACCCTAACCCTAATGCTAACCCTAAACCTAATTCAAACTCAAACCTTAACCCTAATCCTAACCCTAAACCTAACCTTAACCCTTACCCAAACCCAAACTCTAATCATAACTCCAGTCGGAACCCAAGCCCTAGCCCTAATTCGAACCCTAGCCCTAACCATAACCCTAATCCAAAACCTCACCCTAACCCTAACTCTAACCCAAAGCCTAACCTAACCCTAACTCTAAACCAAACCCAAACCGTAACCCTAACCCTAACTCTAACCCAAACACTAACCTAACCCTAAACCTAACCCTAACTCAAACCCTAACTCTAACACTAACCCAAACCCTAACCCTAAAACTAACCCAAACCATAACCCAAATAATAACCCTAATACTAACCCTAACCTTAACCCTCATCCTTATCCTAACCCTAACCCTAACCCTAATTCTAAACCTAACCCTAACCCTAACCCTAACACAAACCCAAACCCTAATTTTAACACAAACCCTAACCCTAATCCTAACTCCAACCCTAAACCTAACCCAAACCCTAACACTAACCCTAACACAAACCCTAACCCTAACCCTAACCGTAACCCTAACCCTAACCCTAACCCTAACCCAAACCCTAAACCTAACTCTAATCCTAACCCTAATGCTAACCCTAACCTAACCCTAACACTAACCCTAGTCCTAACCCTAACCCTTACCCAATCCCTAACACTAACCCTAGTCGTAACCCTAACCCTAACCCGAACCCAAACCCTAACCCTAACTGAAATACTTATACTAAACCTAACCCTAACCCTAATGCTAACCCTAAACCTAATTCAAACTCAAACCCTAACCCTAATCCTAACCCGAACCCAAACCCTAACTCTAACCCTAAACATAGCCCAAAACATAACCCAAACAGAAACCCTAACCCTAACCCTAACTCTAACCCTAAACTGTAACCCTAACACTTACCCCAACCATAACCCAAACATAAACCCAAACCCTAACCCTAATCCTAACCCTAACCCTAACCCTA
>JAJHUQ010000040.1:5737500-5747500 GCA_035773235.1 Eospalax fontanierii | reverse complement strand
CCCTAACTCAAACGTTAACCCTAACCCTAACCCTAACCCAAACCCTAACCCTAACCCTAACCCAAACCCAAACCCTAACCCTAACCCTAATCCTAAAACTAATGCTAACCCTAAACCTAACCCTAACCCTAGTCGTAACCCTAACCTAACCCAAACCCTAACACTAACCCTACCCTAACCCTAAACCTAAATCAAACCCTAAACCTAACCCTAACCCTAACCTTAACCTAACCCTAACCGTTTCTGAAACACTAATCCTAAACCTAACCCTAACCCTAATACTAACCATAAACCTAATTAAAACTCAAACCCTAACCCTAATCCTAAACCTAACCCAAAATATAACCCAAACCGAAACCCTAAACCTAACCCTAAACCTAACCCTAAACCCTAACCCTAACACTTACCCTAAACATAACCCAAACCTAAACACAAACCCTAACCCTAAACCTAACCCTAATCCTAGTCCTATCCCTAACCCTAACCGTAACCCTAACCCTAACCTTAACCCTTACCCAAACCCAAACTCTAAACCTAACTCTAATCGGAACCCTAACCCTATCCCTAATCCTAACCCTAACCATAACCATAACCCTAATCCAACACCTCACCCTAACCCTAACTCTAACCCAAACCCTAACCTAAACCTAACTCTAAACCAAACCCAAACCCTAACCCTAACCCTAACTCTAACCCAAACCCTAACGTAACCCTAAACCTAACCCTAACTCAAACCCTCACTCTAACACTAACCCAAACTGTAACCCTAACCCTAACCCAAACCATTACACAAATAATAACCCTAATCCTAACCCTAACACTAACCCTCATCCTTATCCTAACCCTAACCCTAACCCTAACCCTAATTCTAACCCTAACCCTAAACCTAACCCTATCCCTAACCCTAACCCTAACCCAAACCCAAACCCTAATCTTAACACAAACACTAACCCTAATCCTAACCCTAAGCCTAACCCTAACCCAAACCCTAACCCTAACCCTAACCCTAACCCAAACCCTAACCCTAACCCCAACCCTAACCCCAAGCCTAACCCCCACCCCAACCCTAACCCTAATCCTAACCCTAATGCTAACCCTAAACCTAACCCTAACACTAACCCTAGTCCTAACCCTAACTCTAACCCAAACCCTTACACTAACCCTAAGCCTAACCCTAACCCTAAATCAAACCCTAACCCTAACCCTAACCCTAACCCGAACGCAAACCCTAATCCTAACCCTAACCCTAACTGAAATACTTATACTAAACCTAACCCTAACCCTAATGCTAACACTAAACCTAATTCAAACTCAAACCCTAACCCTAATAATAACCCTAAACCTAAGCTTAACCCTTACCCAAACCCAAACTCTAAACATAACTCTAATCGGAACCCTAACCCAAACCCAAAACCTAACCCTAACCCTAACCCTAACTGAAATACTTATACTAAACCTAACCCTAACCCTAATGCTAACCCTAAACCTAATTCAAACTCAAAGCCTAACCCTAATCCTAACCCTAAACCAAACCTTAAACCTTACCCAAACCCAAACTCTAAACATAACTCTAATCGGAAGCCTAAACCTAACCCTAACCCTAACCCTAACCCTAACACAAACCCAAACCCTAATTTTAACACAAACCCTAACCCTAATCCTAACTCCAACCCTAAACCTAACCCAAACCCTAAACCTAACCCTAACCCAAACCCTAACCCTAACCCTAACCCTACCCCTAAACCTAACCCTAACCCTAACCCTAACCCAAACCCTAAACCTAACCCTAATCCTAACCCTAATGCTAACCCTAAACCTAACCCTAAAACTAACCCTAGTCCTAACCATAACACGAACCCAAACCCTAACACTAACCCTAACCCTAACCCTAACCCTAAATCAAACCCTAAACCTAACCCTAACCCTAACCTTAACCCTAACCCTAACCCTAACTGAAACACTAATCCTAAACCTAACCCTAACCATAATGCTAACCCTCAACCTAATTCAAACTCAAACCCTAACCCTAATCCTATCCTGAACCCAAACCTGAACCCTAACCCTAAACCTAGCCCAAAACATAACCCAAACCGAAACCCAAACCCTAACCTAACCCTAAACCTAACCCTAACTCAAACCCTCACTCTAACACTAACCCAAACCGTAACCCTAACCCTAACCCAAACCATAACCCAAATAATAACCCTAATCCTAACCCTAACGCTAAGCCTCCTCCTTATCCTAACCCTAACCCTAACCCTAACCCTAACCCTAATTCTAACACTAATCCTAACCCTAACCCTAAACCTAACCCTAACCCTAATGCTAACCCTAAACCTAATTCAAACTCAAACCCTAACCCTAATCCTAACCCTAAACCTAACCTTAACCCTTACCCAAACCCAAACTCTAAACATAACTCTAATCGGAACCCTAACCCTAACCCTAATCCTAACCCTAACCCTAACCATAACCCTAATCTAAAACCTCACCCTAACCCTAACGCTAACCCAAAGCCTAACCTAACCCTAACTCTAAACCAAACCCAAACCGTAACCCTAACCCTAACTCTAACCCAAACACTAACCTAACCCTAAACCTAACCCTAACTCAAACCCTAACTCTAACACTAACCCAAACCCTAACCCTAACCCTAACCCAAACCCCAACCCTAATCCTAATCCGAACCCAAACCCTAACCCTAAACCTAAATCTAGCCCAAAACATAACCGAAACCGAAACCCTAACCCTAACCCAAACCCTAAACCTAACCCTAATCCTAACCCTAATGCTAACCCTAAACCTAACCCTAAAACTAACCCTAGTCCTAACCATAACACGAACCCAAACCCTAACACTAACCCTAACCCTAACCCTAACCCTAAATCAAACCCTAAACCTAACCCTAACCCTAACCTTAACCCTAACCCTAACCCTAACTGAAACACTAATCCTAAACCTAACCCTAACCATAATGCTAACCCTCAACCTAATTCAAACTCAAACCCTAACCCTAATCCTATCCTGAACCCAAACCTGAACCCTAACCCTAAACCTAGCCCAAAACATAACCCAAACCGAAACCCAAACCCTAACCTAACCCTAAACCTAACCCTAACTCAAACCCTCACTCTAACACTAACCCAAACCGTAACCCTAACCCTAACCCAAACCATAACCCAAATAATAACCCTAATCCTAACCCTAACACTAAGCCTCCTCCTTATCCTAACCCTAACCCTAACCCTAACCCTAACCCTAATTCTAACACTAATCCTAACCCTAACCCTAAACCTAACCCTAACCCTAATGCTAACCCTAAACCTAATTCAAACTCAAACCCTAACCCTAATCCTAACCCTAAACCTAACCTTAACCCTTACCCAAACCCAAACTCTAAACATAACTCTAATCGGAACCCTAACCCTAACCCTAATCCTAACCCTAACCCTAACCATAACCCTAATCTAAAACCTCACCCTAACCCTAACGCTAACCCAAAGCCTAACCTAACCCTAACTCTAAACCAAACCCAAACCGTAACCCTAACCCTAACTCTAACCCAAACACTAACCTAACCCTAAACCTAACCCTAACTCAAACCCTAACTCTAACACTAACCCAAACCCTAACCCTAACCCTAACCCAAACCCCAACCCTAATCCTAATCCGAACCCAAACCCTAACCCTAAACCTAAATCTAGCCCAAAACATAACCGAAACCGAAACCCTAACCCTAACCCTAACACTAAACTGTAACCACAACACTTAACCTAACAATAACCCAAACCTAAAACCAAACCCTAAACCTAATCCTAACCCTAACCCTAACCCTAAAACTAATCCTAGTCCTAACTCTAATCCTAACCCTAACCCTAACCCTAACCCTAACCCTAACCCTAACCTTAAACCTTACCCAAACCCAAACTCTAAACCTAACTCTAATCGGAACCCTAACCCTAAACTTAACCCTAACGCTAACCCTAACCATAACCCTAACCCTAACCGTAAAGCTAAACCTAACCATAAACCTAACCCTAAAACTAATCCTAACCAAACCTAAACCCTAACACAAACCCTAATCCTAACCCTAACGCTAACACTAAACCTAACAGAAAACCTAAACCCTAAACCTAATCCTAACCCTAACCCTAACCCTAAAACAAAACCTAACCCTAAAAGTAAAAACCCAAACCCTAACCCTAACCCTAAACCAAACCCTAATCTTAACACAAACCCTAACCCTAATCCTAACCCTAACCGTAACCCTAACTCAAACGTTAACCCTAACCCTAAACCTAACCCAAACCCTAACCCTAATCCTAACCCAAACCCAAACCCTAACCCTAACCCTAATTCTAAAACTAATGCTAACCCTAAACCTAACCCTAACACTAGTCGTAACCCTAACCTAACTCAAACCCTAACACTAACCCTACCCTAACCCTAAACCTAAATCAAATCCTAAACCTAACCCTAACCCTAACCTTAACCTAACCCTAACCGTAACTGAAACACTAATCCTAAACCTAACCCTAACCCTAATGCTAACCCTAAACCTAATTCAAACTCAAACTCTAACCCTAATCCTAAACCTAACCCAAAATATAACCCAAACCGAAACCCTAAACCTAACCCTAAACCTAACCCTAAACCCTAACCCTAACACTTACCCTAAACATAACCCAAACCTAAACACAAACCCTAACCCTAAACCTAACCCTAATCCTAGTCCTATCCCTAACCCTAACCGTAACCCTAAACCTAACCTTAACCCTTACCCAAACCCAAACTCTAAACCTAACTCTAATCGGAACCCCAACCCTATCCCTAATCCTAACCCTAACCATAACCATAACCCTAATCCAACACCTCACCCTTACCCAAACCCAAACTCTAAACCTAACTCTAATCGGAACCCTAACCCTAACCCTAACCCTAACCCTAACCCAAACCCTAACCCTAACCCTAACCCTAACCCTAATCCTAACCCAAACCCTAACCCTAACCCTAATCCTAACCCTAATGCTAACCCTAAACCTAACCCTAACACTAACCCTAGTCCTAACTCTAACTCTAACCCAAACCCTTACACTAACCCTAAGCCTAACCCTAACCCTAAATCAAACCCTAACCCTAAACCTAACCCTAACCCGAACGCAAACCCTAATCCTAACCCTAACCCTAACTGAAATACTTATACTAAACCTAACCCTAACCCTAATGCTAACACTAAACCTAATTCAAACTCAAAACCTAAACCTAATCCTAACCCTAAACCTAACCTTAACCCTTACCCAAACCCAAACTCTAAACATAACTCTAATCGGAAAACTAACCCAAACCCAAACCCTAAACCTAACCCTAACCCTAACTGAAATACTTATACTAAACCTAACCCTAACCCTAATGCTAACACTAAACCTAATTCAAACTCAAAGCCTAACCCTAATCCTAACCCTAAACCTAACCTTAACCCTTACCCAAACCCAAACTCTAAACATAACTCTAATCGGAAACCTAAACCTAACCCTAACCCTAACCCTAACCCTAACACAAACCCAAACCCTAATTTTAACACAAACCCTAACCCTAATCCTAACTCCAACCCTAAACCTAACCCAAACCCTAACCCTAACCCTAACCCAAACCCTAACCCTAACCCTAACCCTAACCCTAACCCTAAACCTAACCCTAACCCTAACCCTAACCCAAAACCTAAACCTAACCCTAATCCTAACCCTAATGCTAACCCTAAACCTAACCCTAACAATAACCCTAGTCCTAACCCGAACCTGAACCCAAACCCTAACACTAACCCTAACCCTAACCCTAACCCTAAATGAAACCCTAAACCTAACCCTAACCCTAACCTTAACCCTAACCCTAACCCTAACTGAAACACTAATCCTAAACCTAACCCTAACCCTAAAGCTAACCCTCAACCTAATTCAAACACAAACCCTAACCCTAATCCTAACCCGAACCCAAACCCTAACCCTAACCCTAAACCCAGCCCAAAACATAACCCAAACCGAAACCCAAACCCTAACCTAACCCTAAACCTAACCCTAACTCAAACCCTCACTCTAACACTAACCCAAACTGTAACCCTAACTCTAACCCAAACCATAACCAAAATAATAACCCTAATCCTAACCCTTACACTAAGCCTCCTCATTATCCAAACCCTAACCCTAACCCTAACCCTAACCCTAATTCTAACCCTAATCCTAACCCTAACCCTAACCCTAACCCAAACCAAAACCCTAATCTTAACACAAACCCTAACCCTAATCCTAACCCTAACCCTAAACCTAACCCAAACCCTAACCCTAAACCTAACCCAAACCCTAACCCTAATCCTAATCCGAACCCAAACCCTAACCCTAACCCTAAATCTAGCCCAAAACATAACCGAAACCGAAACCCTAACCCTAACCCTAACACTAAACTGTAACCCTAACACTTACCCTAACCATAACCCAAACCTAAACCCAAACCCTAACCCTAATCCTAACCCTAACCCTAACCCTAACCCTAACCTTAACCCTTACCCAAACCCAAACTCTAAACCTAACTCTAATCGGAACCCTAACCCTAACCCTAACCCTAACGCTAACCCTAACCATAACCCTAAACCTAACCCTAAACCTAACCAAACCTAAACCCTAACCCAAACCCTAATCCTAACCGTAACCCTAAAACTAAACCTAACTGAAAACCTAAACCCTAAACCTAATCCTAACACTAACCCTAACCCTAAAACAAAACCTAACCCTAAACGTAACTTTAACCCAAAACCTAACCCTAACCATAAACCAAACCCTAATCTTAACACAAACCCTAACCCTAATCCTAACCCTAACCGTAACCCTAACTCAAAAGTTAACCCTAACCCTAACCCTAACCCAAACTCTAAACCTAACCCTAACTCTAACCCAAACCCAAACCCTAACCCTAACCCTAATCCTAAAACTAATGCTAACCCTAAACCTAACCCTAACCCTAGTCGTAACCCTAACCCTAACCCAAACACTAACACTAACCCTAACCCTAACCGTAATCCTAAATCAAACCCTAAACCTAACCCTAACCCTAACCTTAACCTAACCCTAACCGTAACTGAAACACTAATCCTAAACCTAACCCTAACCCTAATGCTAAGCCTAAACCTAATTCAAACTCAAACCCTAACCCTAATCCTAACACGAACCCAACCCCTAACCCTAACCCTAAACCTAACCCAAAATATAACACAAACCGAAACCCTAACCCTAACACTAAACGTAACCCTAAACCCTAACCCTAACACTTACCCTAACCATAACCCAAACCTAAACACAACCCCTAACCCTAATCCTAACCCTAAACCTAACCCTTATCCTAGTCCTATCCCTAACCCTAACCGTACCCCTAACCCTAACCTTAACCCTTACCCAAAACCAAACTCTAAACCTAACTCTAATCGGAACCCTAACCCTAACCCTAATCCTAACCCTAACGCTAACCATAACCCTAATCCAACACCTCATCCTAACCCTAACTCTATCCCAAACCCTAACCTAAACCTAACTCTAAACCAAACCCAAACCCTAACCCTAACCCTAACTCTAACCCAAACCCTAACCTAACCCTAAACCTAACCCTAACTCAAACCCTCACTCTAACACTAACCCAAACCCTAACACTAACCCTAACCCAAACCATAACCCAAATAATAACCCTAATGCTAACCCTAAACCTAACCCTAACACTTACCCTACACCTAACCGTAACCCTAACCCAAACCCTAACACTAACCCTAACCCTAACCCTAACTGAAATACTTATACTAAACCTAATCCTAACCCTAATGCTAACTCTAAACCTAATTCAAACTCAAACCCTAACCCTAATCCTAACCCTAAACCTAACCTTAACCCTTACCCAAACCCAAACTCTAAACATAACTCTAATCGGAACCCTATCCCTAACCCTAACCCTAACCCTAACCCTAACACAAACCCAAACCCTAATTTTAACACAAACCCTAACCCTAATCCTAACTCCAACCCTAAACCTAACCCAAACCCTAACCCTAACCCTAACCCAAACCCTAACCCTAACCCTAACCCTAACCCTAAACCTAACCCTAACCCTAACCCAAACCCTAACCCTAACCCTAATCCTAACCCTAATGCTAACCCTAAACCTAACCCTAACACTAACCCTAGTCCTAACCCTAACCCGAACCCAAACCCTAACACTAACCGTAACCCTAACCCTAACCCTAAATCAAACCCTAAACCTAACCCTAACCCTAACCTTAACCCTAACCCTAACCCTAACTGAAACACTAATCCTAAACCTAACCCTAACCCTAATGCTAACCCTAAACCTAATTCAAACTCAAACCCTAACCCTAATCCTAACCTGAACCCAATCCGAAACCCTAACCCTAAACCTAACCCTAATCCTAGTCCTAACCCTAAACCTAACCCTAACCCTAACCGTAACCTTAACCCTTACCCAAACCGAAACTCTAAACCTAACTCTAATCGGAACCCTAACCCTAACCCTAACCCTAACGCTAACCCTAACCATAACCCTAACCCTAACCGTAAAGCTAAACCTAACCATAACCCTAACCCTAACCCTAAACCTAACCAAATCTAAACCCTAACCCCAACCCTAATCCTAACCCTAACCCTAACACTAAACCTAACCGAAAACCTAAACCCTAAACCTAATCCTAACCCTAACCCTAATCCTAAAACAAAACCTAACCCTAAACGTAACTTTAACCCAAACCCTAACCCTAACCCTAAACCAAACCCTAATCTTAACACAAACCCTAACCCTAATCCTAACCCTAACCGTAACCCTAACTCAAACGTTAACCCTAACCCTAACCCTAACCCAAACCCTAACCCTAACCCTAAACCTCACCCAAACCCAAACCCTAACCCTAACCCTAATCCTAAAACTAATGCTAACCCTAAACCTAACGATAACCCTAGTCGTAACCCTAACCCTAACCCTAACCCTAACCCTTACCCTAATTCTAAACCTAACCCTAACCCTAACCCTAACCCTAACCCTAACCCAAACCCAAACCATAATCTTAACACAAACCCTAAGCCTAATCCTAACCCTAACCCTAACCCTAACCCAAACCCTAACCCTAACCCTAAATCTAACCCTAACCCAAACCCTAACCCTAACCCTAACCCTAACCCTAACCCAAACCCTAACCCTAACACTAATCCTAACCCTAATGCTAACCCTAAACCTAACCCTAACACTAACCCTAGTCCTAACCCTAACCCTAACCCAAACGTTTACACTAACCCTAAGCCTAACCCTAACCCTAAATCAAACCCTAACCCTAACCCTAACCCTAACCCTAACCCTAACCCTAACCCGAAACCAAACCCTAACCATAACCCTAACCCTAACTGAAATACTTATACTAAACCTAACCCTAGCTCTAATGCTAACCCTAAACCTAATTCAAACTCAAACCCTAACCCTAATCCTAACCCGAACCCAAACCCTAACCCTAACCCTAACCCTAACCCTAACCCTAACCCTAACACTTACCCTAATCATAACCCAAACCTAAACCCAAACCCTAGCCCTAATCCTAACACTAACCCTAACCCTAATCCTAGTCCTAACCCTAACCCTAACCCTAACCCTAACCTTAACCCTTACCCAAACCCAAACTCTAAACCAAACTCTAATCGGAACCCTAACCCTAACCCTAATCCTAAACCTAACCCTAACCATAACCCTAATCCAACACCTCACACTAACCCTATCTCTAACCTAATCCCTAACCTAAACCTAACTCTAAACCAAACCCAAACCCTAACCCTAACCCTAACTCTAACACAAACCCTCACCTAACCCTAAACCTATCCCTAATTCAAACCCTAACTCTAACACTAACCCAAACCATAACCCTAACCCTAACACAAACCATAACCCAAATAATAACCCTAAACCTAACCCT
>JAJHUQ010000040.1:5697500-5700000 GCA_035773235.1 Eospalax fontanierii | reverse complement strand
CCCTAAACCTAATTCTAACAAAAACCCTAACCCTAACCCTAACCCTAACCCTAACCCTAACCCTAACTCTAATCGGAACCCTAACCATAACCCTAATCCTAACCCCAACCCTAACCATAACCCTAATCCATACCTCACCCTAACCCTAACTCTAACCCAAACCCTAACCTAAAAATAACTCTAAACCAAACCCAAACCCTAACCCTAACCCTAACTCTAACCCAAACCCTAACCTAACCCTAAACCTAATCCTAACTCAAACCCTCTCTCTAACACAAACCCAAACCGTAACCGTAACCCTAACCCAAACCATAACCCAAATAATAACCCTAATCCTAACCCTAACACTAACCCTCATCCTTATCCTAACCCTAATCCTAACCCTAAACCAAACCCTAATCTTAAGACAAACCCTAACCCTAACCCTAACCCTAACCCTAACCCTAACCCTAACCCTAACCCAAACCCTAACCCTAACCCTAACCCTAACCCTAAACCAAACAATAACCCAAATAATAACCCTAATCCTAATCCTAACACTAACCCTCATCCTTATCCTAACCCTAACCCTACCCCTAACTGAAACATTAATCCTAAACCTAACCCTAACCCTAATGCTAAGCCTAAACCTAATTCAAACTCAAACGCTAACCCTAACCCTAACCCGAACCAAAACCCTAACCCTAAACCTAAACCTAACCCAAAATATAACCCAAACCGAAACCCTAACCCTAACACTAAACCTAACCCTAAACCCTAACCCTAACACTTACCCTAACCATAACCCAAACCTAAACACAAACCCTAACCCTAATCCTAACCCTAAACCTAGTCCTATCCCTAACCCTAACCGAAACCCTAACCCTAACCTTAACCCTTACCCAAACCCAAAATGTAAACCTAACTCAAATCAGAACCCTAACCCTAACCCTAATCCTAACCCTAACCATAACCATAACCCTAATCCAACACCTAACCCTAACCCTAACTCTAACCCAAACCCTAACCTAAACCTAACTCTAAACCAAACCCAAACCCTAACCCTAACCCTAACTCTAACCCAAACCCTAACCTAACCCTAAACCTAACCCTAACTCAAACCCTCACTCTAACACTAACCCAAACCGTAACCCTAACCCTAACCCAAACCATAACCCAAGTAATAACCCTAATCCTAACCCTAACACTAACCCTCCTCCTTATCCTACCCCTAACCCTAACCCTAACCCTAACCCTAATTCTAACCCTAACCCTAACCCTAACCCTAACCCTAACCCAAACCCTAATCTTATCACAAACCCTAAACCTAATCCTAACCCTAACCCTAACCCTAACCCAAACCCTAACCCTAACCCTAACCCTAACCCAAACCCTAACCCTAACCCTAATCCTAATCCGAACCCAAACCCTATCCCTAAACCTAAATCTAGACCAAAACATAAAAGAACCCGAAACCCTTACCCTAACCCTAACACTAAACTGTAACCCTAACACTTACCCTAACCATAACCCAAACCGAAACCCAAACCCTAACCCTAATCCTAACCCTAACCCTAATCCTAGTCCTAACCCTAACCCTAACCCTAACCCTAACCCTAAACTTAACCCTTACCCAAACCCAAACAGTAAACCTAACTCTAATCGGAACCCTAACCCTTACCCGAACCCTAACGCTAACCCTAACCATAACCCTAACCCTAACCGTAAAGCTAAACCTAACCATAAACCTAACCCTAACCCTAAACCTAACCAAACCTAAACCCTAACACAAACCCTAATCCTAACCCTAACCCTAACACAAACCTAACCGAAAACCTAAACCCTAAACCTAATCCTAACCCTAACACTAACCCTAAAACAAAACCTAACCCTAAACGTAACTTTAACCCAAACCCTAACCCTAAACCTAAACCGAAACCTAATCTTAACACAAACCCTAACCCTAATCCTAACCGTAAACGTAACCCTAACTCAAACGTTAACCCTAACCCTAACCCTAACCCAAACCCTAACCCTAACCCTAACCCTAACCCAAACCCAAACCCTAACCCAAACCCTAATCCTAAACCTAATGCTAACCCTAAACCTAACCCTAACCCTAGTCCTAACCCTAACCCTAACCCAAACCCTAACACTAACCCTAACCCTAACCCTAACCCTAAATCAAACCCTAAACCTAACCCTAACCCTAAACTTAACCTAACCCTAACCGTAGCTGAAACACTAATCCTAAACCTGACCCTAACCCTAATGCTAACCCTAAACCTTATTCAAACTCAAACCCTAACCCTAATCCTAACCCGAACCCAAACCCTAACCCTAAACCTAATCCTAACCCAAAATATAACCCAAACCGAAACCCTAACCCTAACACTAAACCTAACACTAAACCCTAACCCTAACACTTACCCTAACCATAACCCAAACCTAAACACAAACCCTAACCCTAATCCTAACCCTAAAACTAACCCTAATCCTAGTCCTATCCCTAACCCTAACC
>JAJHUQ010000040.1:5680000-5692500 GCA_035773235.1 Eospalax fontanierii | reverse complement strand
CCAAACCCAAACCCTAACCCTAACCCTAACTCTAACCCAAACCCTAACCTAACCCTAAGCCTAACCCTAACTCAAACCCTCTCTCTAACACAAACGCAAACCGTAACCCTAACCCTAACCCAAAGCATAAGCCAAATAGTAACCCTAATCCTAACCCTAACACTAACCCTCATCCTTATCCTAACCCTAATCCTAACCCTAAACCAAACCCTAATCTTAAGACAAACCCTAACCCTAACCCTAACCTTAACCCTAACCCTAACCCAAACCCTAACCCTAACCCTAACCCTAACCCTAACCCAAACCATAACCCAAATAATAACCCTAATCCTAACTCTAACACTAACCCTCATCCTTATCCTAACCCTAACCCTAACCCTAACTGAAACATTAATCCTAAACCTAACCCTAACACTAATGCTAAGCCTAAACCTAATTCAAACTCATACCCTAACCCTAATCCTAACCCGAACCGAAACCCTAACCCTAACACTAAACCTAACCCTAAACCCTAACCCTAACACTTACCCTAACCATAACCCAAACCTAAACACAAACCCTAACCCTAATCCTAACCCTAAACCTAACCCTAAACCTAGTCCTATCCCTAACCCTAACCGAAACCCTAACCCTAACCTTAACCCTTACCCAAACCCAAACTCTAAACCTAACTCAAATCGGAACCCTAACCCTAACCCTAATCCTAACCCTAACCCTAACCATAACCCTAATCCAACACCTAACCCTAACCCTAACTCTAACCCAAACCCTAACCTAAACCTAACTCTAAACCAAACCCAAACCCTAACCCTAACCCTAACCCTAACTCTAACCCAAACCCTAACCTAACCCTAAACCTAACCCTAACTCAAACCCTCACTGTAACACTAACCCAAACCGTAACCCTAACCCTAACCCAAACCATAACCCAAATAATAACGCTAATCCTAACCCTAACACTAACCCTCCTCCTTATCCTAACCCTAACCCTAACCCTAACCCTAACCCTAATTCTAACCCTAACCCTAACCCTAACCCTAACCCTAACCCAAACCCTAATCTTAACAAAAACCCTAACCCTAATCCTAACCCTAACCCTAACCCTAACCCAAACCCTAACCCTAACACTAACCCAAACCCTAACCCTAATCCTAATCCGAACCCAAACCCTCAACCTAAACATAAATCTAGCCCAAAACATAACCGAAAACGAAACCCTTACCCTAACCCTAACACTAAACTGTAACCCTAACACTTACCCTAACCATAACCCAAACCTAAACCCAAACCCTAACCATAATCCTAACCCTAACCCTAATTCTAACCCTAACCCTAACCCTAACCCAAAACCAAACCCATACCATAATCTTAACACAAACCCTAACCCTAATCCTAACCCTAACCCTAACCCTAACCCAAACCCTAACCCTAACCCTAACCCTAACCCTAATTCTAACCCTAACCCTAACCCTAACCCAAAACTAAACCCAAACCATAATCTTAACACAAACCCTAACCCTAATCCTAACCCTAACTCTAACCCTAACCCAAACCCTAACCCTAACCCTAAACATAACCCTAACCCAAACCCTAACCGTAACCCTAACCCTAACCCTAACCCAAACCCTAACCCTAACCCTAATCCTAACCCTAAACCTAACCCTAACACTAACCCTAGTCCTAACCCTAACCCTAACCCAAACCCTTACACTAACCCTAAGCCTAACCCTCACCCTAAATCAAACCCTAACCCTAACCCTAACCCTAACCCTAACCCGAACCCAAACCCTAACCCTAACCCTAACCCTAACCCTAACTGAAATACTTATCCTAAACCTAACCCTAACCCTAAAGCTAACCCTAAACCTAAGTCAAACCCAAACCCTAACCCTAATCCTAACCCGAACCCAAACCCTAACCCTAACCCTAACCCTAACCCTAAGCTAACCCTAACCCTAAACCTAACTCTTACCCTAATCATAACCCAAACCTAAACCCAAACCCTAACCCTAATCCTAACACTAACCCTAACCCTAATCCTAGTCCTAAACCTAACCCTAACGCTAACCCTAACCTTAACCCTTACCCAAACCCAAACTCTAAACCAAACTCTAATCGGAACCCTAACCCTAACCCTAATCCTAAACCTAACCCTAACCATAACCCTAATCCAACACCTCACGCTAACCCTATCTCTAACCTGAACCCTAACCTAAACCTAACTCTAAACCAAACCCAAACCCTAACCCTAACCCTAACTCTAACCCAAACCCTAACCTAAACCTAAACCTATCCCTAATTCAAACCCTAACTCTAACACTAACCCAAACCCTAACCCTAACCCTAACACAAACCATAACCCAAATAATAACCCTAAACCTAACCCTAACCCTAACACTAACCTTAACCCTAACCATAATTCTAACCCTAACCCGAACCCTAAACCTAACCCTAACCCTAACCCAAACCCAAACCCTAATCTTAACACAAACCCTAACCCTAACCCTAACCCAAACCCTAACCCTAACCCTAATCCTAACCGAAAACCTAACCCTAACCCTTAACCTAACCCTAATCCTAACCCTAATGCTAACCCTAGACCTAACCCTAACACTAACCCTCGTCTTAACCCTAACCCTAACCCTAACCCTAACCCTAACCGTAACCCTAACCCAAACCCTAACCCTAACCCTAACCCTAACCCTAACCCTAACCCAAACCCTAACCCTAACCCTAATCCTAACCCTAATGCTGACCCTAAACCTAACCCTAACACTAACCCTAGTCCTAACCCTAACCCTAACCCAAACCCTAACACTCACCCTAACCCTAACCCTAACCCTAAATCAAACCCTTAACCTAACCCTAACCCTAACGTCAACCCTAACCCTAAACCTAACTGAAACACTAATCCTAAACCTAAACCTAACCCTAAACCAAACCCTAACCCTAATCCTAACCCTAACCCTAACCCTAACCCAAACACTAACCCTAACCCTAACCCTAACCCAAACCCTAACCCTAACCCTAACCCTAAACCTAACCCTAATTCTAACCCTAATGCTAACCCTAAACCTAACCCTAACACTAACCCTAGTCCTAACCCTAACCCTAGCCCAAACCCTTACACTAACCCTAAGCCTAACCCTAACCCTAAATCAAACCCTAACCCTAACCCGAACCCAAACCCTAACCCTAACCCTAACCCTAACTGAAATACTTAACCTAAACCTTACCCTAACACTAATGCTAACCCTAAACCTAATTCAAACTCAAACCCTAACCCTAATCCTAACCCTAAACCTAACCTTAACCCTTACCCAAACCCAAACTCTAAACATAACTCTAATCAGAACCCTAACCCTAACCCTAATCCTAACCCTAACCCTAACCATAACCCTAATCCAAAACCTCACCCTAACCCTAACTCTAACCCAAAGCCTAACCTAATCCTAACTCTAAACCAAACCCAAACCGTAACCCTAACCCTAACTCTAACCCAAACCCTAACCTAACCCTAAACCTAACCCTAACTCAAACCCTAACTCTAACACTAACCCAAACCCTAACCCTAACACTAACACAAACATAACCCAAATAATAACCCTAATCCTAACATTAACCTTAAACATCACCCTTACCCTAGCCCTAACTCTAACCCTAATTCTAAACCTAACCCTAACCCTAACCCTAACCCTAACCCTAACCCTAACACAAACACAAACCCTAAACCTAATCCTAACTCCAACTCTAAACCTAACCCAAACCCTAACCCTAACCCTAACCCAAACCCTAACCCTAACCCTAACCCTAACACTAACCCTAACCCTAACCCTAACCCTAACCCAAACACTAACCCTAACACTAATCCTAACCCTAAAGCTAACCCTAAACCTAACCCTAACACTAACCCTAGTCCTAACCCTAAGCCTAAACCTAACCCTAAATCAAACCCTAAACCTAACCCTAACCCTATCCTTAACCCTAACCCTAACCCTAACTGAAACACAAACCCTAAACCTAACCCTAATCCTAATGCTAACCCTAAACCTAATTCAAACACAAACCCTAACCCTAACCCTAACCCTAACCCTAACTCTAATCGGAACCCTAACCATAACCCTAATCCTAACCCTAACCCTAACCATAACCCTAATCCAACACCTCACCCTAACCCTAACTCTAACCCAAACCCTAACCTAAACCTAACTCTAAACCAAACCCAAACCGTAACCCTAACCCTAACTCTAACCCAAACCCTAACCTAACCCTAAACCTAACCCTAACTCAAACCCTCTCTCTAACACAAACACAAACCGTTACCCTAACCCTAACCCAAACCATAACCCAAATAATAACCCTAATCCTAACCCTAACACTAACCCTCATCCTTATCCTAACCCTAATCCTAACCCTAAACCAAACCCTAATCTTAAGACAAACCCTAACCCTAACCCTAACCTTAACCCTAACCCTAACCCAAACCCTAACCCTAACCCTAACCCTAACCCTAACCCAAACCATAACCCAAATAATAACCCTAATCCTAACTCTAACACTAACCCTCATCCTTATCCTAACCCTAACCCTAACCCTAACTGAAACATTAATCCTAAACCTAACCCTAACCCTAATGCTAAGCCTAAAGCTAATTCAAACTCAAACCCTAAACCTAATCCTAACCCGAACCCAAACCCTAACCCTAACCCTAAACCTAACCCAAAATATAACCCAAACCGAAACCCTAACCCTAACACTAAACCTAACCCTAAACCCTAACCCTAACACTTACCCTAACCATAACCCAAACCTAAACACAAACCCTAACCCTAATCCTAACCCTAAACCTAACCCTAAACCTAGTCCTATCCCTAACCCTAACCGAAACCCTAACCCTAACCTTAACCCTTACCCAAACCCAAACTCTAAACCTAGCTCAAATCGGAACCCTAACCCTAACCCTAATCCTAACCCTAACCCTAACCATAACCCTAATCCAACACCTAACCCTAACCCTAACTCTAACCCAAACCCTAACCTAAACCTAACTCTAAACCAAACCCAAACCCTAACCCTAACCCTAACCCTATCTCTAACCCAAACCCTAACCTAACCCTAAACCTAACCCTAACTCAAACCCTCACTGTAACACTAACCCAAACCGTAACCCTAACCCTAACCCAAACCATAACCCAAATAATAACGCTAATCCTAACCCTAACACTAACCCTCCTCCTTATCCTAACCCTAACCCTAACCCTAACCCTAACCCTAACCCTAATTCTAACCCTAACCCTAACCCTAACCCTAACCCTAACCCAAACCCTAATCTTAACACAAACCCTAACCCTAATCCTAACCCTAACCCTAACCCTAACCCAAACCCTAACCCTAACACTAACCCAAACCCTAACCCTAATCCTAATCCGGACCCAAACCCTCAACCTTAACCTAAATCTAGCCCAAAACATAACCGGAACCGAAACCCTTACCCTAACCCTAACACTAAACTGTAACCCTAACACTTACCCTAACCATAACCCAAACCTAAACCCAAACCCTAACCATAATCCTAACCCTAACCCTAATCCTAGTCCTAACCCTAAACCTAACACTAACCATAACCCTAACCTTAACCCTTACCCAAACCCAAACACTAAACCTAACTCTAATCGGAACGCTAACCCTAACCCGAACCCTAACGCTAACCCTAACCATAACCCTAACCCTAACCGTAAAGCTAAACCTAACAATAAACCTAACCCTAACCCTAAACCTAACCAAACCTAAACCCTAACCCAAACCCTAATCCTAACCCTAACCCTAACACAAACCTAACCGAAAACCTAAACCCTAAACCTAATCCTAACCCTAACGCTAACCCTAAAACAAAACCTAACCCTAAACGTAACTTTAACCCAAACCCTAACCCTAACCCTAAACCGAAACCTAATCTTAACACAAACCCTAACCCTAATCCTAAACCTAAACCTAACCCTAACTCAAACGTTAACCCTAACCCTAACCCTTACCCGAACCCTAACCCTAACCCTAACCCTATCCCAAACCCAAACCCTAACCCTAACCCTAATCCTAAAACTAATGCTAACCCTAAACCTAACCCTAACCCTAGTCGTAACCCTAACCCTAACCCAAACCCTAACACTAACCCTAACCCTAACCCTAACCCTAAATCAAACCCTAAACCTTACCCTAACCCTAACCTTAACCCTTAACCACACCCTAATCCAACACCTCACCCTAACCCTAATTCTAACCCAAACCCTAACCTAACCCTAAACCTAACCCTAACTCAAACCCTCACTCTAACCCTAACCCAAACCGTAACCCTAACTCTAACCCAAACACTACTCTTAACACAAACCCTAACCCTAACCCTAACCCTAACCCTAACCCGAACCCAAACCCTAACCCTAACCCTAACCCTAACCCTAACCCTAACCCAAACCCTAACCCTAACCCTAACCCTAACCCTAACCCAAACCCTAACCCTAACCCTAATCCTAACCCTAATGCTAACCCTAAACCTAGCCCTAACACTAATCCTAGTCCTAACACTAACCCTAACCCAGACCCTTACACTAACCCTAAGACTAACCCTAAACCTAAATGAAACCCTAACCCTAACCCTAACCCTAACCCGAACCCAAACCCTAACCCTAACCCTAACCCTAACTGAAATACTTATACTATACCTAACCCTAACCCTAATGCTAACCCTAAACCTAATTCAAACTCAAACCCTAACGCTAATAATAACCCTAAAACTAACCTTAACGCTTACGCAAACCCAAGCTCTAAACATAACTCTAATCGGAACCCTAACCCAAACCCAAACCCTAACCCTAACCCTAACCCTAACTGAAATACTTATACTAAACCTAACCCTAACCCTAATGCTAACCCTAAACCTAATTCAAACTCAAACCCTAACCCTAATCCTAACCCTAAACCTAACCTTAACCCTTTCCCAAACCCAAACTCTAAACATAACTCTAATCGGAACCCTAACCCTAACCCTAACCCTAACCCTAACCCTAACCCTAACACAAACCCAAACCCTAATTTTAACACAAACCCTAAAATAATCCTAACTCCAACCTTAAACCTAACCCAAACCCTAACCCTAACCCTAACTCAAACCCTAACCCTAACCCTAACCCTAACCCTAAACCTAACCCTAATCCTAACACTAACCCAAACCCTAACCCTAACCCTAATCCTAACCCTAATGCTAACCCTAAACCTAACCCTAACACTAACCCTAGTCCTAACCCTAACCCGAACCCAAACCCTAACACTAACCCTAACCCTAACCCTAACCCTAAATCAAACCCTAAACCTAACCCTAACCCTAACCTTAACCCTAACCCTAACCCTAACTGAAACACTAATCCTAAACCTAACCCTAACCCTAATGCTAACCCTCAACCTAATTCAAATTCAAACCCTAACCCTAATCCTAACCCGAACCCAAACCCTAACCCTAACCCTAAACCTAGCCCAAAACATAACCCAAACCGAAACCCTAAACCTAACCCTAACCCTAACCCTAACCCTAATCCTCGTCCTAACCCTAAACCTAACCCTAACCCTAACCCTAACCTTAATCCTTACCCAAACCCAAACTCTAAACCTAACTCTAATCGGAACCCTAACCCTAACCCTAACCCTAACGCTAACCCTAACCATAACCCTAACCCTAACCGTAAAGCTAAACCTAACCATAACCCTAACCCTAACCGTAAACCTAACCAAACCTAAACCCTAACCCAAACCCTAATCCTAACCCTAACCCTAACACTAAACCTAACCGAAAACCTAAACCCTAAACCTAACCCTAACCCTAACCCTAACCCTAACCCTAACCCTAACCCTAACCCTAAGTCTAACCCTAACCCTAACCCTAACCCTAAACCTAACACAAACCCAAACCCTAATCTTAACACAAACCCTAACCCTAATCCTAACCCTAACCCTAACCCTAACCCAAACCCTAACCCTAACTCTAACCCAAACCCTAACCCTAATCCTAATCCGAACCCAAACCCTAACCCTAACCCTAAATCTAGCCCAAAACATAACCGAAACCGAAACCCTAACCCTAAACCTAACACTAAAGTGTAACCCTAAAACTTACCCTAACCATATCCCAAACCTAAACCCAAACCCTAACCCTAATCCTAACCCTAACCCTAACCCTAACCCTAATCCTAGTCCTAACCCTAACCCTAACCCTAACCCTAACCCTAACCCTAACCCTAACCTTAACCCTTACCCAAACCCAAACTCTAAACCTAACTCTAATCGGAACCCTAACCCTAACGCTAACGCTAACCCTAACCATAACCCTAACCCTAACCGTAAAGCTAAACCTAACCATAACCCTAACCCTAACCCTAAACCTAACCAAACCTAAACCCTAACCCAAACCCTAATCCTAACCCTAACCCTAACACAAAACCTAACCGAAAACCTAAACCCTAAACCTAATCCTAACCCTAACCCTAACCCTAACTGAAACATTAATCCTAAACCTAACCCTAACCCTAATGCTAAGCCTAAACCTAATTCAAACTCAAACCCTAACCCTAATCCTAACCCGAACCCAAACCCTAACCCTAACCCTAAACCTAACCCAAAATATAACCCAAACCGAAACCCTAACCCTAACACTAAACCTAACCCTAAACCCTAACCCTAACACTTACCCTAACCATAACCCAAACCTAAACACAAACCCTAACCCTAATCCTAACCCTAAACCTAACCCTAAACCTAGTCCTATCCCTAACCCTAACCGAAACCCTAACCCTAACCTTAACCCTTACCCAAACCCAAACTCTAAACCTAACTCAAATCGGAACCCTAACCCTAACCCTAATCCTAACCCTAACCCTAACCATAACCCTAATCCAACACCTAACCCTAACCCTAACTCTAACCCAAACCCTAACCTAAACCTAACTCTAAACCAAACCCAAACCCTAACCCTAACCCTAACCCTATCTCTAACCCAAACCCTAACCTAACCCTAAACCTAACCCTAACTCAAACCCTCACTGTAACACTAACCCAAACCGTAACCCTAACCCTAACCCAAACCATAACCCAAATAATAACGCTAATCCTAACCCTAACACTAACCCTCCTCCTTATCCTAACCCTAACCCTAACCCTAACCCTAACCCTAACCCTTATTCTAACCCTAACCCTAACCCTAACCCTAACCCTAACCCAAACCCTAATCTTAACACAAACCCTAACCCTAATCCTAACCCTAACCCTAACCCTAAGCCAAACCCTAACCCTAACACTAACCCAAACCCTAACCCTAATCCTAATCCGAACCCAAACCCTCAACCTAAACCTAAATCTAGCCCAAAACATAACCGAAACCGAAACCCTTACCCTAACTCTAACACTAAACTGTAACCCTAACACTTACCCTAACCATAACCCAAACCTAAACCCAAACCCTAACCATAATCCTAACCCTAACCCTAATCCTAGTCCTAACCCTAAACCTAACACTAACCATAACCCTAACCTTAACCCTTACCCAAACCCAAACACTAAACCTAACTCTAATCGGAACGCTAACCCTAACCCGAACCCTAACGCTAACCCTAACCATAACCCTAACCCTAACCGTAAAGCTAAACCTAACAATAAACCTAACCCTAACCCTAAACCTAACCAAACCTAAACCCTAACCCAAACCCTAATCCTAACCCTAACCCTAACACAAACCTAACCGAAAACCTAAACCCTAAACCTAATCCTAACCCTAACGCTAACCCTAAAACAAAACCTAACCCTAAACGTAACTTTAACCCAAACCCTAACCCTAACCCTAAACCGAAACCTAATCTTAACACAAACCCTAACCCTAATCCTAAACCTAAACCTAACCCTAACTCAAACGTTAACCCTAACCCTAACCCTTACCCGAACCCTAACCCTAACCCTAACCCTATCCCAAACCCAAACCCTAACCCTAACCCTAATCCTAAAACTAATGCTAACCCTAAACCTAACCCTAACCCTAGTCGTAACCCTAACCCTAACCCAAACCCTAACACTAACACTAACCCTAACCCTAACCCTAAATCAAACCCTAAACCTAACCCTAACCCTAACCTTAACCCTTAACCAAACCCTAATCCAACACCTCACCCTAACCCTAATTCTAACCCAAACCCTAACCTAACCCTAAACCTAGCCCTAACCCAAGCCCTCACTCTAACCCTAACCCAAACCGTAACCCTAACTCTAACCCAAACACTACTCTTAACACAAACCCTAACCCTAATCCTAACCCTAACCCTAACCCTAACCCAAACCCTAACCCTAACCCTAACCCTAACCCTAACCCTAACCCAAACCCTAACCCTAACCCTAACCCTAACCCTAACCCAAACCCTAACCCTAACCCTAATCCTAACCCTAATGCTAACCCTAAACCTAACCCTAACACTAATCCTAGTCCTAACACTAACCCTAACCCAAACCCTTACACTAACCCTAAGACTAACCCTAAACCTAAATGAAACCCTAACCCTAACCCTAACCCTAACCCGAACCCAAACCCTAACCCTAACCCTAACCCTAACTGAAATACTTATACTAAACCTAACCCTAACCCTAATGCTAACCCTAAACCTAATTCAAACTCAAACCCTAACGCTAATAATAACCCTAAAACTAACCTTAACCCTTACCCAAACCCAAACTCTAAACATAACTCTAATCGGAACCCTAACCCAAACCCAAACCCTAACCCTAACCCTAACCCTAACTGAAATACTTATACTAAACCTAACCCTAACCCTAATGCTAACCCTAAACCTAATTCAAACTCAAACCCTAACCCTAATCCTAACCCTAAACCTAACCTTAACCCTTTCCCAAACCCAAACTCTAAACATAACTCTAATCGGAACCCTAACCCTAACCCTAACCCTAACCCTAACCCTAACCCTAACACAAACCCAAACCCTAATTTTAACACAAACCCTAAAATAATCCTAACTCCAACCTTAAACCTAACCCAAACCCTAACCCTAACCCTAACTCAAACCCTAACCCTAACCCTAACCCTAACCCTAAACCTAACCCTAATCCTAACACTAACCCAAACCCTAACCCTAACCCTAATCCTAACCCTAATGCTAACCCTAAACCTAACCCTAACACTAACCCTAGTCCTAACCCTAACCCGAACCCAAACCCTAACACTAACCCTAACCCTAACCCTAACCCTAAATCAAACCCTAAACCTAACCCTAACCCTAACCTTAACCCTAACCCTAACCCTAACTGAAACACTAATCCTAAACCTAACCCTAACCCTAATGCTAACCCTCAACCTAATTCAAATTCAAACCCTAACCCTAATCCTAACCCGAACCCAAACCCTAACCCTAACCCTAAACCTAGCCCAAAACATAACCCAAACCGAAACCCTAAACCTAACCCTAACCCTAACCCTAACCCTAATCCTCGTCCTAACCCTAAACCTAACCCTAACCCTAACCCTAACCTTAATCCTTACCCAAACCCAAACTCTAAACCTAACTTAATCGGTACACTAACCCTAACCCTAACCCTAACGCTAACCCTAACCATAACCCTAACCCTAACCGTAAAGCTAAACCTAACCATAACCCTAACCCTAACCGTAAACCTAACCAAACCTAAACCCTAACCCAAACCCTAATCCTAACCCTAACCCTAACACTAAACCTAACCGAAAACCTAAACCCTAAACCTAACCCTAACCCTAACCCTAACCCTAACCCTAACCCTAACCCTAACCCTAATTCTAACCCTAACCCTAACCCTAACCCTAAAACTAACACAAACCCAAACCCTAATCTTAACACAAACCCTAACCCTAATCCTAACCCTAACCCTAACCCTAACCCAAACCCTAACCCTAACTCTAACCCAAACCCTAACCCTAATCCTAATCCGAACCCAAACCCTAACCCTAACCCTAAATCTAGCCCAAAACATAACCGAAACCGAAACCCTAACCCTAAACCTAACACTAAAGTGTAACCCTAAAACTTACCCTAACCATATCCCAAACCTAAACCCAAACCCTAACCCTAATCCTAACCCTAACCCTAACCCTAACCCTAATCCTAGTCCTAACCCTAACCCTAACCCTAACCCTAACCCTAACCCTAACCTTAACCCTTACCCAAACCCAAACTCTAAACCTAACTCTAATCGGAACCCTAACCCTAACGCTAACGCTAACCCTAACCATAACCCTAACCCTAACCGTAAAGCTAAACCTAACCATAACCCTAACCCTAACCCTAAACCTAACCAAACCTAAACCCTAACCCAAACCCTAATCCTAACCCTAACCCTAACACAAAACCTAACCGAAAACCTAAACCCTAAACCTAATCCTAACCCTAACCCTAACCCTAAAACAAAACCTAACCCTAAACGTAATTTTA
>JAJHUQ010000040.1:5667500-5672500 GCA_035773235.1 Eospalax fontanierii | reverse complement strand
ACCCTAGTCGTAACCCTAACCCTAACCCAAACCCTAAAACTAACCCTAACCCTAACCCTAATCCTAAATCAAACCCTAAACCTAACCCTAACCCTAACCTTAACCTAACCCTACCCTAACTGAAACACTAATCCTAAACCTAACCCTAACCCTAATGCTAACCCTAAACCTAATTCAAACTCAAACCCTAACCCTAATCCTAATCCGAACCCAAACCCTAACCCTAACCCTAAACCTAACCCAAAATATAACCCAAACCGAAACCCTAACCCTAACCCTAAACCTAACCCTAAACCCTAAACCTAACACTTACCCTAACCATAACCCAAACCTAAACACAAACCCTAACCCTAATCCTAACCCTAAACCTAACCCTAATCCAAGTCCTATCCCTAACCCTAACCGTAACCCTAACCCTAACCTTAACCCTTACCCAAACCCAAACTCTAAACGTAACTCTAATCAGAACCCTAAACCTAACCCTAATCCTAACCCTAACCCTAACAATAACCCTAATCCAACACCTCACCCTAACCCTAACTCTAACCCAAACCCTAACTCTAAACCAAACCCAATCCCTAACCCTAACCCTAACTCTAACCCAAACCCCAATGTAAGCCTAAACCTAACCCTAACTCAAACCCTAACTCCAACACTAACCCAAACCCTAACCCTAACACTAACCCAAACCATAACCCAAATAATAACCCTAATCCTAACCCTAACCTGAACCCTCATCCTTATCCTAACCCTAACCCTAACCCTAATTCTAAACCTAATCCTAACCCTAACCCTAACCCTAAAACAAAACCTAACCCTAAACGTAACTTTAACCCAAACCCTAACCCTAACCCTAAACCAAACCCTAATCTTAACACAAACCCTAACCCTAATCCTAACCCTAACCGTAACCCTAACTCAAACGTTAACCCTAACCCTAACCCTAACCCTAACCCAAACCCTAACCCTAACCCTAAACCTAACCCAAACCCATACCCTAACCCTAACCCTAATCCTAAAACTAATGCTAACCCTAAACCTAACCCTAACCCTAGTCGTAACCCTAACCCTAACCCAAAACCTAACACTAACCCTAGCCATAACCCTAACCCTAAATCAAACCCTAAACCTAACCCTAACCCTAACCTTAACCTAACCCTAACCCTAACTGAAACACTAATCCTAAACCTAACACTAACCCTAATGCTAACCATAAACCTAATTCAAACTCAAACACTAACCCTAATCCTAACCCGAACCCAAACCCTAACCCTAACCCTAAACCTAACCCAAAATATAACCCAAACCGAAACCCTAAACCTAACCCTAAACCTAACCCTAATCCTAACCCTAACCCTAACCATAACCCTAATCCAACACCTCAACCTAACCCTAACTCTAACCCAAACCCTAACCTAAACCTAACTCTAAACCAAACCCAAACCCTAACCCTAACCCTAACTCTAACCCAAACCCTAACCTAACCCTAAACCTAACCCTAACTCAAACCCTCACTCTAACACTAACCCAAACCGTAACCCTAACCCTAACCCAAACCATAACCCAAATAATAACCCTAATGCTAACCCTAACACTAACCCTCATCCTTATCCTAACCCTAACCCTAACCCTAAACATAACCCTAATTCTAACCCTAACCCTAACCCTAACCCTAACCCTAACCCTAACCCTAACCCAAACCCAAACCCTAATCTTAACACAAACCCTAACCCTAATCCTAACCCTAACACTAACCCTAACCCAAACCCTAACCCTAACCCTAACCCTAACCCGAACCTAAACCCTAACCCTAACCCTAACCCTAACCCAAACCCTAACCCTAACCCTAATAACCCTAATGCTAACCCAAACCCTAACCCTAACCCTAACCCTAACCCAAACACTTACACTAACCCTAAGCCTAACCCTAACCCTAAATCAAACCCTAACTCTAACCCTAACCCGAACCCAAACCCTAAACCTAACCCTAACCCTAACTGAAATACTTATACTAAACCTAACCCTAACCCTAATGCTGACCCTAAACCTAATTCAAACTCAAACCCTAACCCTAATAATAACCCTAAACCTAACCTTAACCCTTACCCAAACCCAAACTCTAAACATAACTCTAATCGGAACCCTAACCCAAACCCAAACCATAACCCTAACCCTAACCCTAACTGAAATACTTATACTAAACCTAATCCTAACCCTAATGCTAACCCTAAACCTAATTCAAACTCAAACCCTAACCCTAATCCTAACCCTAAACCTAACCTTAACCCTTACCCAAACCCAAACTCTAAACATAACTCTAATCGGAACCCTAACCCTAACCCTAACCCTAACCCTAACACAAACCCAAACCCTAATTTTAACACAAACCCTAACCCTAATCCTAACTCCAACCGTAAACCTAACCCAAACCCTAACCCTAACCCTAACCCAAACCCTAACCCTAACCCTAACCCTAACCCTAAACCTTACCCTAACCGTAACCCTAACCCAATCCCTAATCCTAACCCTAATCCTTACCCTAATGCTAACTCTAAACCTAACCCTAACACTAACCCTAGTCCTAACCCTAACCCGAACCCAAACCCTAACACTAACCCTAACCCTAACCCTAACCCTAAATCAAACCCTAAACCTAACCCTAACCCTAACTTTAACCCTATCCCTAACCCTAACTGAAACACTAATCCTAAACCTAACCCTAACCCTAATGCTAATCCTAAACCTAATTCAAACGCAAACCCTAACCCTAATCCTAACCTGAACCCAAACCCTAACCCTAACCCTAAACCTAGCCCAAAACATAACCCAAACCGAAACCCTAACCCTAACCCTAACCCTAACCCTAACCCTAATCCTAGTCCTAACCCTAAACCTAACCCTAACCCTAACCCTAACCTTAACCCTTACCCAAACCCAAACTCTAAACCTAACTCTAATCGGAACCCTAACCCTAACCCTAACCGTAACGCTAACCCTAACCATAACCCTAACCCTAACCGTAAAGCTAAACCTAACCATAACCCTAACCCTAACCCTAAACCTAACCAAATCTAAAGCCTAATCCAAACCGTAATCCTAACCCTAACCCTAACACTAAACCTAACCGAAAACATAAACCCTAAACCTAATCCTAACACTAACCCTAACCCTAAAACAAAACCTAACCCTAAACGTAACTTTAACCCAAACCCTAACCCTAACCCTAAACCAAACCCTAATCTTAACACAAACCCTAACCCTAATCCTAACCCTAACCGTAATCCTAACTCAAACGTTAACCCTAAACCTAACCCTAACCCAAACCCTAACCCTAACCCTAACCCTTACCCAAACCCAAACCCTAACACTAACCCTAATCCTAAAACTAATGCTAACCCTAAACCTAACGATAACCCTAGTCGTAACCCTAACCCTAACCCTAACCCTAACCCTAACCCTAACCCTAACCCTAATTCTAACCCTAACCCTAACCCTAACCCTAACCCTAACCCAAACCCAAACCCTAATCTTAACACAAACCCTAACCCTAATCCTAACCCTAACCCTAACCCTAACCCAAAAACAAAACCTAACCCTAAACCTACCCCTAACCCAAACCCTAACCCTAACCCTAACCCTAACCCTAACCCTAACCCTAACCCAAACCCTAGCCCTAAGCCAAATCCTAACCCTAATGCTTACCCTAAACCTAACCCTAACACTAACCCTAGTCCTAACCCTAACCCTAACCCAAACCCTTATACTAACCCTAAGCCTAACCCTAACCCTAAATCAAACCCTAACCCTAACCCTAACCCTAAGCCTAACCCGAACCCAAACCCTAACCCTAACCCTAACCCTAACCCTAACTGAAATACTTATCCTAAACCTAACCCTAACCCTAATGCTAAACCTATACCTAATTCAAACTCAAACCCTAACCCTAATCCTAACCTGAACCCAAACCCTAACCCTAACCCTAACCCTAACCCTAACCCTAACCCTAACACTTACCCTAATCATAACCCAAACCTAAACCCAAACCCTAACCCTAATCCTAACACTAACCCTAACCCTAATCCTAGTCCTAACCCTAACCCTAACCCTAACCCTAACCGTAACCCTTACCCAAACCCAAACTCTAAACCAAAATGTAATCGGAACCCTAACCCTAACCCTAATCCTAAACCTAACCCTAACCATAACCCTAATCCAACACCTCACGCTAACCCTATCTCTAACCTAAACCCTAACCTAAACCTAACTCTAAACCAAACCCAATCCCTAACCCTAACCCTAACTCTAACCCAAACCCCAATGTAAGCCTAAACCTAACCCTAACTCAAACCCTAACTCCAACACTAACCCAAACCCTAACCCTAACACTAACCCAAGCCATAACCCAAATAATAACCCTAATCCTAACCCTAACCTGAACCCTCATCCTCATCCTAACCCTAACCCTAAACCTAATTCTACACCTAACCCTAACCCTAACCCTAACCCTAATCCTAACCCTAACCCTAACACTAAAACAAAACCTAACCCTAAACGTAACTTTAACCCAAACCCTAATCCTAACCCTAAACCAAACCCTAATCTTAACACAAACCCTAACCCTAATCCTAACCCTAACCGTAACCCTAACTCAAACGTTAACCCTAACCCTAACCCTAACCCAAACCCTAACCCTAACCCTAAACCTAACCCAAACCCATACCCTAACCCTAACCCTAATCCTAAAACTAATGCTAACCCTAAACCTAACCCTAACCCTAGTCGTAACCCTAACCCTAACCCAAAACCTAACACTAACCCTAGCCATAACCCTAACCCTAAATCAAACCCTAAACCTAACCCTAACCCTAACCTTAACCTAACCCTAACCCTAACTGAAACACTAATCCTAAACCTAACACTAACCCTAATGCTAACCATAAACCTAATTCAAACTCAAACACTAACCCTAATCCTAACCCGAATCCAAACCCTAACCCTAA
>JAJHUQ010000040.1:5660000-5662500 GCA_035773235.1 Eospalax fontanierii | reverse complement strand
AACCCAAACACTAACCTAACCCTAAACCTAACCCTAACTCAAACCCTAACTCTAACACTAACCCAAACCCTAACCCTAACACTAACCCAAACATAACCCAAATAATAACCCTAATCCTAACCGTAACCTTAACCCTCATCCTTATCCTAACCCTAAACCTAACCCTAATTCTAAACCTAACCCTAACCCTAACCCTAACCATAACCCTAACCCTAAAACAAACACAAACCCTAACCCTAATCCTAACTCCAACTCTAAACCTAACCCAAACCCTAACCCTAACCCTGACCCAAACCCTAACCCTAACCCTAACCCTAACCCTAACACTAACCCTAACCCTAACCCTAACCCTAACCCAAACCCTAACCCTAACCCTAATCCTAACCCTAAAGCTAACCCTAAACCTAACCCTACCACTAACCCTAGTCCTAACCCTAACCCTAATCCTAACCCTAACACTAACCCTAACCCTAACCCTAACCCTAAATCAAACCCTAAACCTAACCCTAACCTTAACCTTAACCCTAACCCTAACCCTAACTGAAACACTAAACCTAAACCTAACCCTAACCCTAATGCTAACCCTAAACCTAATTCAAACTCAAACCCTAACCCTAATCCTAACCCGAATAAAAACAGTAACCCTAAACCTAAACCTAGCCCAAAACATAACCCAAACCGAAACCCTAACCCTAACCCTAACCCTAACCCTAAACTGTAACCCTAACACTTACCCTAACCATAACCCAAACCTAAACCCAAACTCTAACCCTAATCCTAACCCTAACCCTAACCCTAATCCTAGTCCTAACCCTAACCCTAACCCTAACCTTAACCCTTACACAAACCCAAACTCTAAACCTAACTCTAATCGGAAGCCTAACCCTAACCCTAACCCTAACGCTAACCCTAACCATAACCCTAACCCTAACCGTAAAGCTAAACCCAACCATAACACTAACCCTAACCCTAAACCTAACCAAACCTAAAAACCTAACCGAAAACCTAATACTAACCCTAACCCCAACACTAAACCTAACCGAAAAACAAAACCCTAAACCTAATCCTAACCCTAACCCTAACCCTAAAACAAAACCTAACCCTACACGTAACTTTAACCCAAACCCTAACCCTAACCCTAAACCAAACCATAATCTTAACACAAACCCTAACCCTAATCCTAACCCTAACCGTAACCCTAACCCAAACCCTAACCCTAACCCTAACCCTAACCCTAACCCTAACCCTAACCCTAACACTAACCCTAACCCTAACCCTAACCCTAACCCAAACCCTAACCCTAACCCTAATCCTAACCCTAAAGCTAACCCTAAACCTAACCCTACCACTAACCCTAGTCCTAACCCTAACCCTAACCCAAACCCTAACACTAACCCTAACCCTAACCCTAACCCTAAATCAAACCCTAAACCTAACCCTAACCTTAACCTTAACCCTAACCCTAACCCTAACTGAAACACTAATCCTAAACCTAACCCTAACCCTAATGCTAACCCTAAACCTAATTCAAACTCAAACCCTAACCCTAATCCTAACCCGAATAAAAACAGTAACCCTAAACCTAAACCTAGCCCAAAACATAACCCAAACCGAAACCCTAACCCTAACCCTAACCCTAACCCTAAACTGTAACCCTAACACTTACCCTAACCATAACCCAAACCTAAACCCAAACTCTAACCCTAATCCTAACCCTAACCCTAACCCTAATCCTAGTCCTAACCCTAACCCTAACCCTAACCTTAACCCTTACACAAACCCAAACTCTAAACCTAACTCTAATCGGAAGCCTAACCCTAACCCTAACCCTAACGCTAACCCTAACCATAACCCTAACCCTAACCGTAAAGCTAAACCTAACCATAACACTAACCCTAACCCTAAACCTAACCAAACCTAAAAACCTAACCGAAACCCTAATACTAACCCTAACCCCAACACTAAACCTAACCGAAAAACAAAACCCAAAACCTAATCCTAACCCTAACCCTAACCCTAAAACAAAACCTAACCCTACACGTAACTTTAACCCAAACCCTAACCCTAACCCTAAACCAAACCATAATCTTAACACAAACCCTAACCCTAATCCTAACCCTAACCGTAACCCTAACTCAAACGTTAACCCTAACCCTAACCCTAACCCTTACCCAAACCCAAACCCTAACCCTAACCCTAATCCTAAAACTAATGCTAACCCTAAACCTAACCCTAACCCTAGTCGTAACCCTAACCCTAACCCAAACCCTAACACTAACCCTAACCCTAACACTAACCCTAACCCTAACCCTAACCCTAAATCAAACCCTAAACCTAACCCTAACCTTAACCTTAACCCTAACCCTAACCCTAACTGAAACACTAATCCTAAACCTAACCCTAACCTTAATGCTAACCCTAAACTTAATTCAAACTCAAACCCTAACCCTAATCCTAACCCGAACCCAAACCCTAACCCTAACCCTAAACCTAACCCAAA
>JAJHUQ010000040.1:5647500-5652500 GCA_035773235.1 Eospalax fontanierii | reverse complement strand
AACCCAAACCCTAACCCTAACCCTAAACCAAACCATAATCTTACCACAAACCCTAACCCTAATCCTAACCCTAACCGTAACCCTAACTCAAACGTTAACCCTAACCCTAACCCTAACCCTAACCCTAACCCTTACCCAAACCCAAACCCTAACCCTAACCCTAATCCTAAAACTAATGCTAACCCTAAAGCTAACCCTAACCCTAGTCGTAACCCTAACCCTAACCCAAACCCTAACACTAACCCTAACCCTAACACTAACCCTAACCCTAACCCTAAACCTAAAATAAACCCTAAACCTAACCCTAACCCTAACCTTAACCTAACCCTAACCCTAACTGAAACACTAATCCTAAACCTAACCCTAACCCTAATGCTAACCCTAAACCTAATTCAAACTCAAACCCTAACCCTAATCCTAACACGAACCCAAACCCTAACCCTAACCCTAAACCTAACCCAAAATATAACCCAAACCGAATCCCTAACCCTAACCCTAAACCTAACCCTAAACCCTAACTCTAACACTTACCCTAACCATAACCCAAACCTAAACACAAACCCTAACCCTAATCCTAAACCTAAACCTAACCCTAATCCTAGTTCTATCCCTAACCCTAACCGTAACCCTAACCCTAACCTTAACCCTTACCCAAACCCAAACTCTAAACCTAAATCTAATCGGAACCCTAACCATAACCCTAATCCTAACCCTAACCCTAACCATAACCCTAATCCAACACGTCACCCTAACCCTAACTCTAACCAAAACGCTAACCTAAACCTAACTCTAAACGAAACCCAAACCCTAACCCTAACCCTAACTCTAACACAATCCCTAACCTAACCCTATACCTAATACTAACTCAAACCCTCACTATAACACAAACCCAAACCATAACCCTAATCCTAACCCAAACCATAACACAAATAATAATCCTAATCCTAACCCTAACACTAACCCTCATCCTTATCCTAACCCTAACCCTAACCCTAACCCTAACCCTAACCCTAATTCTAACCCTAACCCTAACCCAAACCCTAACCCTAACCCAAACCCAAACCCTAAGCTTAACACAAACCCTAACCCTAAACCTAACCCTAACCCTAACCCTAACCCAAACCCTAACACTAACACTAACCCAAACCCTAACCCTAATCCTAATCCGAACCCAAACCCTAACCCTAACCCTAAATCTAGCCCAAAACATAACCCAAACCGAAACCCTAACCCTAACCCTAAACCTAACCCTAAACTGTAACCCTAATACCCTAACCATAACCCAAACCAAAATCCAAACCCTAACCCTAAACCTAACCCTAATCCAAAACCTCACCCTAACCCTAACTCTAACCCAAAGCCTAACCTAACCCTAACTTTAAACCAAACCCAAACCGTAACCCTAATCCTAACTCTAACCCAAACACTAACCTAACCCTAAACCTAACCCTAACTCAAACCCTAACTCTAACACTAACCCAAACCCTAACCCTAACACTAACCCAAACATAACCCAAATAATAACCCTAATCCTAACCGTAACCTTAACCCTCATCCTTATCCTAACCCTAAACCTAACCCTAATTCTAAACCTAACCCTAACCCTAACCCTAACCATAACCCTAACCCTAAAACAAACACAAACCCTAACCCTAATCCTAACTCCAACTCTAAACCTAACCCAAACCCTAACCCTAACCCTGACCCAAACCCTAACCCTAACCCTAACCCTAACCCTAACACTAACCCTAACCCTAACCCTAACCCTAACCCAAACCCTAACCCTAACCCTAATCCTAACCCTAAAGCTAACCCTAAACCTAACCCTACCACTAACCCTAGTCCTAACCCTAACCCTAACCCAAACCCTAACACTAACCCTAACCCTAACCCTAACCCTAAATCAAACCCTAAACCTAACCCTAACCTTAACCTTAACCCTAACCCTAACCCTAACTGAAACACTAATCCTAAACCTAACCCTAACCCTAATGCTAACCCTAAACCTAATTCAAACTCAAACCCTAACCCTAATCCTAACCCGAATAAAAACAGTAACCCTAAACCTAAACCTAGCCCAAAACATAACCCAAACCGAAACCCTAACCCTAACCCTAACCCTAACCCTAAACTGTAACCCTAACACTTACCCTAACCATAACCCAAACCTAAACCCAAACTCTAACCCTAATCCTAACCCTAACCCTAACCCTAATCCTAGTCCTAACCCTAACCCTAACCCTAACCTTAACCCTTACACAACCCCAAACTCTAAACCTAACTCTAATCGGAAGCCTAACCCTAACCCTAACCCTAACGCTAACCCTAACCATAACCCTAACCCTAACCGTAAAGCTAAACCTAACCATAACACTAACCCTAACCCTAAACCTAACCAAACCTAAAAACCTAACCGAAACCCTAATACTAACCCTAACCCCAACACTAAACCTAACCGAAAAACAAAACCCTAAACCTAATCCTAACCCTAACCCTAACCCTAAAACAAAACCTAACCCTACACGTAACTTTAACCCAAACCCTAACCCTAACCCTAAACCAAACCATAATCTTAACACAAACCCTAACCCTAATCCTAACCCTAACCGTAACCCTAACCCAAACCCTAACCCTAACCCTAACCCTAACCCTAACCCTAACCCTAACCCTAACACTAACCCTAACCCTAACCCTAACCCTAACCCAAACCCTAACCCTAACCCTAATCCTAACCCTAAAGCTAACCCTAAACCTCACCCTACCACTAACCCTAGTCCTAACCCTAACCCTAACCCTAACCCAAACCCTAACACTAACCCTAACCCTAACCCTAACCCTAAATCAAACCCTAAACCTAACCCTAACCTTAACCTTAACCCTAACCCTAACCCTAACTGAAACACTAATCCTAAACCTAACCCTAACCCTAATGCTAACCCTAAACCTAATTCAAACTCAAACCCTAACCCTAATCCTAACCCGAATAAAAACAGTAACCCTAAACCTAAACCTAGCCCAAAACATAACCCAAACCGAAACCCTAACCCTAACCCTAACCCTAACCCTAAACTGTAACCCTAACACTTACCCTAACCATAACCCAAACCTAAACCCAAACTCTAACCCTAATCCTAACCCTAACCCTAACCCTAATCCTAGTCCTAACCCTAACCCTAACCCTAACCTTAACCCTTACACAAACCCAAACTCTAAACCTAACTCTAATCGGAAGCCTAACCCTAACCCTAACCCTAACGCTAACCCTAACCATAACCCTAACCCTAACCGTAAAGCTAAACCTAACCATAACACTAACCCTAACCCTAAACCTAACCAAACCTAAAAACCTAACCGAAACCCTAATACTAACCCTAACCCCAACACTAAACCTAACCGAAAAACAAAACCCTAAACCTAATCCTAACCCTAACCCTAACCCTAAAACAAAACCTAACCCTACACGTAACTTTAACCCAAACCCTAACCCTAACCCTAAACCAAACCATAATCTTAACACAAACCCTAACCCTAATCCTAACCCTAACCGTAACCCTAACTCAAACGTTAACCCTAACCCTAACCCTAACCCTTACCCAAACCCAAACCCTAACCCTAACCCTAATCCTAAAACTAATGCTAACCCTAAACCTAACCCTAACCCTAGTCGTAACCCTAACCCTAACCCAAACCCTAACACTAACCCTAACCCTAACACTAACCCTAACCCTAACCCTAACCCTAAATCAAACCCTAAACCTAACCCTAACCTTAACCTTAACCCTAACCCTAACCCTAACTGAAACACTAATCCTAAACCTAACCCTAACCTTAATGCTAACCCTAAACTTAATTCAAACTCAAACCCTAACCCTAATCCTAACCCGAACCCAAACCCTAACCCTAACCCTAAACCTAACCCAAAACATAACCCAAACCGAAACCCTAACCCTAACCCTAAACCTAACCCTAAACCCTAACCCTAACACTTACCCTAACCATAACCCAAACCTAAACACAAACCCTAACCCTAATCCTAACCCTAAACCTAACCCTAATCCTAGTCCTATCCCTAACCCTAACCGTTACCCTTACCCTAACCTTAACCCTTACCCAAACCCAAACTCTAAACCTAACTCTAATCAGAACCCCAACCCTAACCATAACCCTAATCCAACACCTCACCCTAACCCTAACTCTAACCCAAACCCTAACCTAAACCTAACTCTAAACCAAACCCAAACCCTAACCCTAATCCTAACTCTAACCCAAACCCTAACCTAACCCTAAACCTAACCCTAACTCAAACCCTCACTCTAACACTAACCCAAACCGTAACCCTAACCGTAACCGAAACCATAACCCAAATAATAACCCTAATCCTAACCCTAACACTAACCCTCATCCTTATTCTAACCCTAACCCTAACCCTAATTCTAACCCTAACTGTAACCCTAACCCTAACCCAAAACCAAACCCTAATCTTAACACAAACCCTAACCCTAATCCTAACCCTAACCCTAACCCTAACCCAAACCCTAACCCTAACCCTAACCCTAACCCTAACCCAAACCCTAACCCTAACCCTAACCCTAACCCTAACCCAAACCCTAACCCTAACCCTAATAACCCTATTGCTAACCCTAAACCTAACCCTAACACTAACCTTGGTCCTAACCCTAACCCTAACCCAAACCCTTACACTAACCCTAAGCCTAACCCTAACCCTATATCAAACCCTAACCCTAACCCTAACCCTAACCCGAACCCAAACCCTAACCCTAACCCTAACCCTAACTGAAATACTTATACTAAACCTAACCCTAACCCTAATGCTAACCCTAAACCTAATTCAAACTCAAACCCTAAACCTAATAATAACCCTAAACCCAACCTTAAACCTTACCCAAAACCAAACTCTAAACATAACTCTAATCGGAACCCTAACCCAAACCCAAACCCTAACCCTAACCCTAACCCTAACTGAAATACTTATACTAAAC
>JAJHUQ010000040.1:5600000-5610000 GCA_035773235.1 Eospalax fontanierii | reverse complement strand
ATACTTATACTAAACCTAACCCTAACCCTAATGCTAACCCTAAACCTAATTCAAACTCAAACCCTAACACTAACCCTAACCCTAACCCTAACCTTAACCCTAACCCAAACCCTAACCCTAACGCTAATCCTAACCCTAACCCTAACCCTAATCCTAACCCTAATGCTAACCCTAAACCTAACCCTCACACTAACCCTAGTCCTAAACCTAAACCGTACCCAAACCCTAACCCTAACCCTAACCCTAACCCTAACCCTAAATCAAACCCTAAACCTAACCCTAACCCTAACCTTAACCCTAACCCTAACCCTAACTGAAACACTAATCCTAAACCTAACCCTAACCCTAATGCTAACCCTCAACCTAATTCAAACTCAAACCCTAAACCTAATCCTAACCCGAACCCAAACCCTAACCCTAACCCTAAACCTAGCCCAAAACATAACTCAAACCGAAACCCTAACCCTAACCCTAACCCTAACCCTAATCCTAGTCCTAACCCTAAACCTAACGCTAACCCTAACCCTAACCTTAACCCTTACCCAAACCCAAACTCTAAACCTAACTCTAATCGGAACCCTAACCCTAACCCTAACGCTAACCCTAACCATAACCCTAACCCTAACCGTAAAGCTAAACCTAACCATAACCCTAACCCTAACCCTAAACCTAACCAAACCTAAACCCTAACCCAAACCCTAATCCTAACCATAACCCTAACACTAAACCTAACCGAAAACATAAACCCTAAACCTAATCCTAACCGTAACCCTAACCCTAAAACAAAACCTAACCCTAAATGTAACTTTAACCCAAACCCTAAACCTAACCGTAAACCAAATCCTAATCTTAACACAAACCCTAACCCAAATCCTAACCCTAACCGTAACCCTAACTCAAACGTTAACCCTAACCCTAACCCAAACCCTAACCCTAACCCTAATCCTAACCCTAACCCAAACCCTAACCCTAACCCTAATCCTAAAACTAATGCTAACCCTAAACCTAATGATAACCCTAGTCGTAACCCTAACGCTAACCCAAACCCTAACACTAACCCTAACCCTAACCCTAACCCTAAATCAAACCCTCAACCTAACCCTAACCCTAATCTTAACCTAACCCTAACCCTAATTGAAACACTAATCCTAAACCTAACCCTAACCCTAATGCTAACCCTAAACCTAATTCAAACTCAAACCCTAACCCTAATCCTAACCCGAACCCAAACCCTAACCCTAACCCTAAACCTAACCCAAAATATAACCCAAACCGAAACCCTAACCCTAACCCTAAACCAAACCCTAAACCCTAACCCTAACACTTACCCTAACCATAACCCAAACCTAAACACAAACCCTAACCCTAATCCTAACCCTAACCCTAACCCTAACCCTAACCCTAACCCTAACCATAACCCTAACTCTAACCCAAACCCTAACCTAACCCTAAACCTAACCCTAACTCAAACCCTCACTCTAACACTAACCGTAACCCAAACCGTAACCCTAACCCTAACCCAAACCATAACCCAAATAATAACCCTAATCCTAACCCTAACACTAACCCTCCTCCTTATCCTAACCCTAACCCTAACCCTAACCCTAACCCTAATTCTAACCCTAACCCTAACCCTAACCCAAACCCTAAAACAAACGCAAACCCTAATCTTAACACAAACCCTAACCCTAATCCTAACCCTAACCCTAACCCTAACCCAAAGCCTAACCCTAACCCTAACCCAAACCCTAACCCTAATCCTAATCAGAACCCAAACCCAAAACCTAACCCTAAATCTAGCCCAAAACATAACTGAAACCGAAACCCTAACCCTAACCCTAACACTAAACTGTAACCCTAACACTTACCCTAACCATAACCCAAACCTAAACCCAAACACTAACCCTAATCCTAACCCTAACGCTATCCCTAACCCTAATCCTAGTCCTAACCCTAACCCTAACCCTAACCCTAACCGTAACCCTAACCCTAACCCTAAACTCTAACCCTAATCCTAACCCGAACCCAAACCCTAACCCTAACCCTAATCCTAACCCAAAATATAACCCAAACCGAAACCCTAACCCTAACCCTAAACCTAACACTAAACCCTAACCCTAACACTTACCCTAACCATAACCCAAACCTAAACACAAACCCTAACCCTAATCCTAACCCTAAACCTAACCCTAATCCTAGTCCTAACCCTAACCCTAACCGTAACCCTAACCCTAACCTTAACCCTTACCCAAACCCAAACTCTAAACCTAACTCTTATCGGAACCTTAACCCTAACCCTAATCCTAAACCTAACCCTAACCATAACCCTAATCCAACACCTCACCCTAACCCTAACTCTAACCCAAACCCTAACCTAAACCTAAATCTAAACCAAACCCAAACCCTAATCCTAACCCTAACTCTAATCCAAACCCTAACCTAACCCTAAACCTAACACTAACTCAAACCCTCACTCTAACACTAACCCAAACCGTAACCCTAACCCTAACCCAAACCCTAACCCAAACCCAAACCCTAATCTTAACACAAACCCTAAAACTAATCCTAACCCTAACCCTGACCCTAACCCTAACCCAAACCCTAACCCTAACCCTAACCCTAACCCTAACCCAAACCCTAACCCTAAAACTAATCCTAACCCTAATGCTAACCCTAAACATAACCCTAACACTAATCCTACTCCTAACACTAACCCTAACCCAAACCCTTACACTAACCCTAAGCCTAACCCTAAACCTAAATCAAACCCTAACCCTAACCCTAACCCTAACCCTAACACGAATCCAAACCCTAACCCTAACCCTAACCCTAACTGAAATACTTATACTAAACCTAACCCTAACCCTAATGCTAACCCTAAACCTAATTCAAACTCAAACCCTAACCCTAATAATAACCCTAAACCTAACCCTAAACCTTACCCAAACCCAAACTCTAAACATAACTCTAATCGGAACCCTAACCCAAACCCAAACCCTAACCCTAACCCTAACCCTAACTGAAATACTTATACTAAACCTAACCCTAACCCTAATGCTAACCCTAAACCTAATTCAAACTCAAACCCTAACCCTAATCCTAACCCTATACCTAACCTTAACCCTTACCCAAACCCAAACTCTAAACATAACTCTAATCGGAACCCTAACCCTAACCCTAACCCTAACCTTAACACTAACACAAACCCAAACCCTAATTTTAACACAAACCCTAACCCTAATCCTAACTCCAACCCTAAACCTAACCCAAACCCTAACCCTAACCCTAACCCAAACCCTAACCCTAACCCTAACCCTAACCCTACACCTAACCCTAACCCTAAACCTAACCCAAACCCTAACCCTAACCCTAATCCTAACCCTAATGCTAACCCTAAACCTAACCCTAACACTAACCCTAGTCCTAAACCTAACCCGTACCCAAACCCTAACACTAACCCTAACCCTAACCCTAACCCTAAATCAAACCCTAAACCTAACCCTAACCCTAACCTTAACCCTAACCCTAACCCTAACTGAAACACTAATCCTAAACCTAACCCTAACCCTAATGCTAACCCTCAACCTAATTCAAACTCAAACCCTAAACCTAATCCTAACCGGAACCCAAACCCTAACCCTAACCCTAAACCTAGCCCAAAACATAACTCAAACCGAAACCCTAACCCTAACCCTAACCCTAACCCTAATCCTAGTCCTAACCCTAAACCTAACCCTAACCCTAACCCTAACCTTAACCCTTACCCAAACCCAATCTCTAAACCTAACTCTAATCGGAACCCTAACCCTAACCCTAACCCTAACGCTAACCCTAACCATAACCCTAACCCTAACCGTAAAGCTAAACCTAACCATAACCCTAACCCTAACCCTAAACCTAACCAAACCTAAACCCTAACCCAAACCCTAATCCTAACCCTAACCGTAACACTAAACCTAACCGAAAACATAAACCCTAAACCTAATCCTAACCCTAACCCTAACCCTAAACCAAACCCTAATCTTAACACAAACCCTAAACCAAATCCTAACCCTAACCGTAACCCTAACTCAAACGTTAACCCTAACCCTAACCCAAACCCTAACCCTAACCCTAACCCTACCCCTAACCCAATCCCTCACCCTAACCCTAATCCTAAAACTAATGCTAACCCTAAACCTAACGATAACCCTAGTCGTAACCCTAACGCTACCCCACACCCTAACACTAACCCTAACCCTAACCCTAACCCTAAATCAAACCCTCAACCTAACCCTAACCCTAATCTTAACCTAACCCTAACCCTAACTGAAACACTAATCCTAAACCTAACCCTAACCCTAATGCTAACCCTAAACCTAATTCAAACTCAAACCCTAACCCTAATCCTAACCCGAACCCAAACACTAACCCTAACCCTAAACCTAACCCAAAATATAACCCAAACCGAAACCCTAACCCTAACCCTAAACCTAACCCTAAACCCTAACCCTAACACTTACCTAACCATAACCCAAACCTAAACACAAACCCTAACCCTAATCCTAACCCTAACCCTCACCCTAACCCTAACCCTAACTCTAACCCAAACCCTAACCTAACCCTAAACCTAACCCTAACTCAAAGCCTCACTCTAACACTAACCGTAACCCAAACCGTAACCCTAACCCTAACCCAAACCTTAACCCAAATAATAACCCTAATCCTAACCCTAACACTAACCCTCCTCCTTATCCTAACCCTAACCCTAACCCTAACCCTAACCCTAACCCTAATTCTAACCCTAACCCAAACCCTAAAACAAACGCAAACCCTAATCTTAACACAAACCCTAACCCTAATCCTAACCCTAACCCTAACCCTAACATAAAGCCTAACCCTAACCTAACCCTAAACCTAACCCTAACTCAAACCCTCACTCTAACACTAACCATAACCCAAACCGTAACCCTAACCCTAACCCAAACCATAACCCAAATAATAACCCTAATCCTAACCCTAACACTAACCCTCCTCCTTATCCTAACCCTAACCCTAACCCTAACCCTAACCCTAATTCTAACCCTAACCCTAACCCTAACCCAAACCCTAAAACAAACGCAAACCCTAATCTTAACACAAACCCTAACCCTAATCCTAACCCTAACCCTAACACTAACCCAAAGCCTAACCCTAACCCTAACCCAAACCCTAACCCTAATCCTAATCAGAACCCAAACCCTAAACCTAACCCTAAATCTAGCCCAAAACATAACTGAAACCGAAACCCTAACCCTAACCCTAACACTAAACTGTAACCCTAACACTTACCCTAACCATAACCCAAACCTAAACCCAAACACTAACCTTAAACCTAACCCTAACGCTATCCCTAACCCTAATCCTAGTCCTAACCCTAACCCTAACCCTAACCCTAACCGTAACCCTAACCCTAACCCTAAACCCTAACCCTAATCCTAACCCGAACCCAAACCCTAACCCTAACCCTAATCCTAACCCAAAATATAACCCAAACCGAAACCCTAACCCTAACCCTAAACCTAACACTAAACCCTAACCCTAAGACTTACCCTAACCATAACCCAAACCTAAACACAAACCCTAATCCTAATCCTAACCCTAAACCTAACCCTAATCCTAGTCCTAACCCTAACCCTAACCGTAACCCTAACCCTAACCTTAACCCTTACCCAAACCCAAACTCTAAACCTAACTCTAATCGGAACCCTAACCCTAACCCTAATCCTAAACCTAACCCTAACCATAACCCTAATCCAACACCTCACCCTAACCCTAACTCTAACCCAAACCCTAACCTAAACCTAAATCTAAACCAAACCCAAACCCTAATCCTAACCCTAACTCTAATCCAAACCCTAACCTAACCCTAAACCTAACACTAACTCAAACCCTCACTCTAACACTAACCCAAACCGTAACCCTAACCCTAACCCAAACCATAACCCAAATAATAACCCTAATCCTAACCCTAACACTAACCCTCATCCTTATCCTAACCCAAATCCTAACCCTAACCCTAACCCTAACCGTAACCCAAACCCAAACCCTAATCTTAACACAAACCCTAAACCTAATCCTAACCCTAACCCTAACCCTAACCCTAACCCAAACCCTAACCCTAACCCTAACCCTAACCCTAACCCAAACCCTAACCCTAAAACTAATCCTAACCCTAATGCTAACCCTAAACCTAACCCTAACACTAATCCTAGTCCTAACACTAACCCTAACCCAAACCCTTACACTAACCCTAAGCCTAACCCTAAACCTAAATCAAACCCTAACCCTAACCCTAACCCTAACCCTAACCCTAACCCGAATCCAAACCCTAACCCTAACCCTAACCCTAACTGAAATACTTATACTAAACCTAACCCTAACCCTAATGCTAACCCTAAACCTAATTCAAACTCAAACCCTAACCCTAATAATAACCCTAAACCTAACCCTAAACCTTACCCAAACCCAAACTCTAAACATAACTCTAATCGGAACCCTAACCCAAACCCAAACCCTAACCCTAACCCTAACCCTAACTGAAATACTTATACTAAACCTAACCCTAACCCTAATGCTAACCCTAAACCTAATTCAAACTCAAACCCTAACCCTAATCCTAACCCTATACCTAACCTTAACCCTTACCCAAACCCAAACTCTAAACATAACTCTAATCGGAACCCTAACCCTAACCCTAACCCTAACCTTAACACTAACACAAAACCAAACCCTAATTTTAACACAAACCCTAACCCTAATCCTAACTCCAACCCTAAACCTAACCCAAACCCTAACCCTAACCCTAACCCAAACCCTAACCCTAACCCTAACCCTAACCCTACACCTAACCCTAACCCTAAACCTAAACCAAACCCTAACCCTAACCCTAATCCTAACCCTAATGCTAACCCTAAACCTAACCCTAACACTAACCCTAGTCCTAAACCTAACCCGTACCCAAACCCTAACACTAACCCTAACCCTAACCCTAACCCTAAATCAAACCCTAAACCTAACCCTAACCCTAACCTTAACACTAACCCTAACCCTAACTGAAACACTAATCCTAAACCTAACCCTAACCCTAATGCTAACCCTCAACCTAATTCAAACTCAAACCCTAAACCTAATCCTAACCGGAACCCAAACCCTAACCCTAACCCTAAACCTAGCCCAAAACATAACTCAAACCGAAACCCTAACCCTAACCCTAACCCTAACCCTAATCCTAGTCCTAACCCTAAACCTAACCCTAACCCTAACCCTAACCTTAACCCTTACCCAAACCCAATCTCTAAACCTAACTCTAATCGGAACCCTAACCCTAACCCTAACCCTAACGCTAACCCTAACCATAACCCTAACCCTAACCGTAAAGCTAAACCTAACCATAACCCTAACCCTAACCCTAAACCTAACCAAACCTAAACCCTAACCCAAACCCTAATCCTAACCCTAACCCTAACACTAAACCTAACCGAAAACTTAAACCCTAAACCTAATCCTAACCCTAACCCTAACCCTAAAACAAAACCTAACCCTAAACGTAACTTTAACCCAAACCCTAACCCTAACCCTAAACCAAACCCTAATCTTAACACAAACCCTAAACCAAATCCTAACCCTAACCGTAACCCTAACTCAAACGTTAACCCTAACCCTAACCCAAACCCTAACCCTAACCCTAACCCTAACCCTAACCCAAACCCTAACCCTAACCCTAATCCTAAAACTAATGCTAACCCTAAACCTAACGATAACCCTAGTCGTAACCCTAACGCTAACCCAAACCCTAACACTAACCCTAACCCTAACCCTAACCCTAAATCAAACATTCAACCTAACCCTAACCCTAATCTTAACCTAACCCTAACCCTAACTGAAACACTAATCCTAAACCTAACCCTAACCCTAATGCTAACCCTAAACCTAATTCAAACTCAAACCCTAACCCTAATCCTAACCCGAACCCAAACACTAACCCTAACCCTAAACCTAACCCAAAATATAACCCAAACCGAAACCCTAACCCTAACCCTAAACCTAACCCTAAACCCTAACCCTAACACTTACCTAACCATAACCCAAACCTAAACACAAACCCTAAGCCTAATCCTAACCCTAACCCTCACCCTAACCCTAACCCTAACTCTAACCCAAACCCTAACCTAACCCTAAACCTAACCCTAACTCAAACCCTCACTCTAACACTAACCGTAACCCAAACCGTAACCCTAACCCTAACCCAAACCATAACCCAAATAATAACCCTAATCCTAACCCTAACACTAACCCTCCTCCTTATCCTAACCCTAACCCTAACCCTAACCCTAACCCTAATTCTAACCCTAACCCTAACCCTAACCCAAACCCTAAAACAAACGCAAACCCTAATCTTAACACAAACCCTAACCCTAATCCTAACCCTAACCCTATCCCTAACATAAAGCCTAACCCTAACCCTAACCCAAACCCTAACCCTAATCCTAATCCGAACCCAAACCCTAACCCTATCCCTAAATCTAGCACGAAACATAACTGGAACCGAAACCCTAACCCTAACCGTAACACTAAACTGTAACCCTAACACTTACCCTAACCATAACCCAAACCTAAACCCAAACCCTAACCCTAATCCTAACCCTAACCCTAACCCTAACCCTAACCCTAATCCTAGTCCTAACCCTAACCCTAACCCTAACCTTAACCCTTACCCAAACCCAAACTCTAAACCTAACTCTAATCGGAACCCTAACCCTAACCCTAACGCTAACCCTAACCATAACCCTAACCCTAACCGTAAAGCTAAACCTAATCATAACCCTAAACCTAACCCTAAACCTAACCAAACCTAAACCCTAACCCAAATCCTAATCCTAACCCTAACCCTAACACTAAACCTAACCGAAAACCTAAACCCTAAACCTAATCCTAACCCTAACCCTAACCCTAAAACAAAACCTAACCCTAAACGGAACTTTAACCCAAGCCCTAACCCTAACCCTAAACCAAACCCTAATCTTAACAAAAACCCTAACCCTAATCCTAACCCTAACCGTAACCCTAACTCAAACGTTAACCCTAACCCTAACCCTAACCCAAACCCTAACCCTAACCCTAACTCTAACCCAAACCCAAACCCTAACACTAACCCTAATCCTAAAACTAATGCTAACCCTAAACCTAACCCTAACCCTAGTCGTAACCCTAACCCTAACCCAAACCCTAACACTAACCCTAACCCTAACCCTAACCCTAAATCAAAACCTAAACCTAAGCCTAACCCTAACGTTAACCTAAACCTAACCGTAACTGAAACACTAATCCTAAACCTAACCCTAACCCTAATGCTAACCCTAAACCTAATTCAAACTCAAACCCTAACCCTAATCCTAACCCGAACCCAAACCCTAACCCTAACCCTAAACTTAACCCAAAATATAACCCAAACCGAAACCCTAATCCTAACCCTAAACCTAACCCTAATCCCTAACCCTAACACTTACCCTAACCATAACCCAAACCTAAACACAAACCCTAACACTAATCCTAACCCTAAACCTAACCCTAATCCTAGTCCTATCCCTAACCCTAACCGTAACCCTAACCCTAACCTTAACCCTTACCCAAACCCAAACTCTAAACCTAACTCTAATCGGAACCCTAACCCTAACCCTAATCCTAACCTTAACCCTAACCATAACCCTAATCCAACACCTCACCCTAACCCTAACTCTAACCCAAACCCTAACCTAAACCTAACTCTAAACCAAACCCAAACCCTAACCCTAACCTTAACTCTAATCCAGACCCTAACCTAACCCTAAACCTAACCCTAACTCAAACCCTCCCTCTACCACTAACCTAACCCGTAACCCTAACCCAAACCCAAACCATACCCCAAATAATATCCCTAATCCTAACCCTAACACAACCCCTCACCCTTACCCTAACCCAAACCCTACCCCTAACCCTAACC
>JAJHUQ010000040.1:5580000-5592500 GCA_035773235.1 Eospalax fontanierii | reverse complement strand
AACACTTACCCTAACCATAACCCAAACCTAAACACAAACCCTAACCCTAATCCTAACCCTAACCCTAACCCTAACCCTAACCCTAACCATAACCCTAACTCTAACCCAAACCCTAACCTAACCCTAAACCTAACCCTAACTCAAACCCTCACTCTAACACTAACCGTAACCCAAACCGTAACCCTAACCCTAACCCAAACCATAACCCAAATAATAACCCTAATCCTAACCCTAACACTAACCCTCCTCCTTATCCTAACCCTAACCCTAACCCTAACCCTAACCCTAATTCTAACCCTAACCCTAACCCTAACCCAAACCCTAAAACAAACGCAAACCCTAATCTTAACACAAACCCTAACCCTAATCCTAACCCTAACCCTAACCCTAACCCTAACCCAAAGCCTAACCCTAACCCTAACCCAAACCCTAACCCTAATCCTAATCAGAACCCAAACCCTAAACCTAACCCTAAATCTAGCCCAAAACATAACTGAAACCGAAACCCTAACCCTAACCCTAACACTAAACTGTAACCCTAACACTTACCCTAACCATAACCCAAACCTAAACCCAAACACTAACCCTAATCCTAACCCTAACGCTATCCCTAACCCTAATCCTAGTCCTAACCCTAACCCTAACCCTAACCCTAACCCTAACCGTAACCCTAACCCTAACCCTAAACCCTAACCCTAATCCTAACCCGAACCCAAACCCTAACCCTAAACCTAATCCTCACCCAAAATATAACCCAAACCGAAACCCTAACCCTAACCCTAAACCCTAACCCTAACACTTACCCTAACCATAACCCAAACCTAAACACAAACCCTAACCCTAATCCTAACCCTAAACCTAACCCTAATCCTAGTCCTATCCCTAACCCTAACCGTAACCCTAACCCTAACCTTAACCCTTACCCAAACCCAAACTCTAAACCTAACTCTAATCGGAACCCTAACCCTAACCCTAATCCTAAACCTAACCCTAACCATAACCCTAATCCAACACCTCACCCTAACCCTAACTCTAACCCAAACCCTAACCTAAACCTAAATCTAAACCAAACCCAAACCCTAATCCTAACCCTAACTCTAATCCAAACCCTAACCTAACCCTAAACCTAACACTAACTCAAACCCTCACTCTAACACTAACCCAAACCGTAACCCTAACCCTAACCCAAACCATAACCCAAATAATAACCCTAATCCTAACCCTAACACTAACCCTCATCCTTATCCTAACCCAAATCCTAACCCTAACCCTAACCCTAACCGTAACCCAAACCCAAACCCTAATCTTAACACAAACCCTAAACCTAACCCTAACCCAAACCCTAACCCTAACCCTAACCCTAACCCTAACCCAAACCCTAACCCAAACCCTAACCCTAACCCTAACCCAAACCCTTACACTAACCCTAAGCCTAACCCTAAACCTAAATCAAACCCTAACCCTAACCCTAACCCTAACATAAAGCCTAACCCAAACCCTAACACTAACCCTAACCCTAATCCTAACCCTAATGCTAACCCTAAACCTAACCATAACACTAACCCACGTCCTAATCCTAACCCTAACCCTAACCCTAACCCTAACCCTAACCGTAACCCTAACCCAAAACTTAACCCTAACCCTAACCCTAACCCTAACCCTAACCCAAACCCTAAACCTAACCCTAATCTTAACCCTAATGCTAACCCTAAACCTAACCCTAACACTAACCCTAGTCCTAACCCTAACCATAAACCAAACCCTAACACTAACCCTAACCCTAACCCTAACCCTAAATCAAGCCCTAAACCTAACCCTAACCCTAACGTCAACCCTAACCCTAACCCTAACTGAAACATTAATGCTAAACCTAACCCTAACCCTAACCCAAACCCTAACCCTAATCCTAACCCTAACCCTAACCCTAACCCAAACGCTAACCCTAACCCTAACCCTAACCCAAACCCTAAACCTAACCCTAACCCTAAACCTAACCCTAATTCTAACCCTAATGCTAACCCTAAACCTAACCCTAACACTAACCCTAGTCCTAAACCTAACCCTCGCACAAACCCTTACACTAACCCTAAGCCTAACCCTAACCCTAAATCAAACCCTAACCCTAACCCTAACCCGAACCCGAACCCAAACCCTAACCCTAACCCTAACCCTAACTCAAATACTTATACTAAACATAACCCTAACCCTAATTCTAAACCTAAACCTAATTCAAACTCAAACCCTAACCCTAATCCTAACCCTAAACGTAACCTTAACCCTTAACCAAACCCAAACTCTAAACATAACTCTAATAGGAACCCTAACCCTAACCCTAATCCTAACCCTAACCCTAACCATAACCCTAATCCAAAACCTCACCCTAACCCTAACTCTAACCCAAAGCCTAACCTAACCCTAACTCTAAACCAACCCCAAACCGTAACCCTAACCCTAACTCTAACCCAAACCCTAACCTAACCCTAAAGCTAATACTAACTCAAACCCTAACTCTAACACTAACCCGAACCCTAACCCTAACACTAACCCAAACATAACCCAAATAATAACCCTAATCCTAACCCTAACCTTAACCCTCATCCTTATCCTAACCCTAACCCTAACCCTAATTCTAAACCTAACCCTAACCCTAACCCTAACCATAACCCGAACCCTAACACAAACACAAACCCTAACCCTAATCCTAACTCCAACTCTAAACCTAACCCAAACCCTAACCCTAACCCTAACCCAAACCCTAATCCTAACCCTAACCCTAACACTAACCCTAACCCTAACCCTAACCCTAACCCTAACCCTAACCCAAACACTAACCCTAACCCTAATCCTAACCCTAAAGCTAACCCTAAACCTAACCTTAACACTAACCCTAGTCCTAACCCTAACCCTAACCCTAACTGAAACACTAATCCTAAACCTAACCCTAACCTTAATGCTAACCCTAAACCTAATTCAAACTCAAACCCTAACCCTAATCCTAACCCGAATCCAAACCCTAACCCTAAACCTAAACCTAGCCCAAAACATAACCCAAACCGAAACCCTAACCCTAACCCTAACCCTACACTGTAACCCTAACACTTACCCTAACCATAACCCAAACCTAAACCCAAACTCTAACCCTAATCCTAACCCTAACCCTAACCCTAATCCTAGTCCTAACCCTAACCCTAACCCTAACCCTAACCCTAACCCTAACCTTAACCCTTACCCAAACCCAAACTCTAAACCTACCTCTAATCGGAAGCCTAACCCTAACCCTAACCCTAACGCTAACCCTAACCATAACCCTAAACCTAACCGTAAAGCTAAAGCTAACCCTAACCCTAACCCTAATCCTAAACCTAACCAAACCTAAAAACCTAACCCAAACCCTAATCCTAACCCTAACCCTAACACTAAACCTAACGGAAAACCTAAACCCTAAACCTAATCCTAACCCTAACCCTAACCCTAAAACAAAACATAACCCTAAACGTAACTTTAAACCAAACCCTAACCCTAAACCTAAACCAAACCCTAATCTTAACACAAACCCTAACCCTAATCCTAACCCTAACCGTAACCCTAACTCAAACGTTAACCCTAACCCTAACCCTAACCCAAACCCTAACCCTAACCCTAACCCTTACCCAAACCCAAACCCTAACCCTAACATTAATCCTAAAACTAATGCTAACCCTAAACCTAACCCTAACCCTAGTCGTAACCCTAACCCTAACCCAAACCCTAACACTAACCCTAACCCTAACCCTAAACCTAAAATAAACCCTAAAACTAACCCTAACCCTAACCTTAACCTAACCCTAACCCTAACTGAAACACTAATCCTAAACCTAACCCTAACCCTAATGCTAACCCTAAACCTAATTCAAACTCAAACCCTAACCCTAATCCTAACCCGAACCCAAACCCTAGCCCTAACCCTAAACCTAACCCAAAATATAACCCAAACCGAAACCCTAACCCTAACCCTAACCATAACCCTAAACTGTAACCCTAACACTTACCCTAACCATAACCCAAACCTAAACCCAAACCCTAACCCTAAACCTAACCCTAACCCTAATCCTAACCCTACCCCTAACCATAACCCTAATCCAACACCTCACCCTAACCCTAACTCTAACCCAAACCCAAACTCTAAACGTAACTCTAATCGGAACCCTAATCCTAACCCTAATCCTAACGCTCACCCTTACCATAACCCTAACCCTAACCGTAAAGCGAAACCTAACCATAACCCTAACCCTAACCCTAAACCTAACCAAACCTAAACCCTAACCCAAACCCTAATCCTAACCCTCACCCTAACACTAAACCGAACTGAAAACCTAAACCTAGTCCTAACCCTAACCCTAACCCTAAAACAAAACCTAACCCTAAACGTAACTTTAACCCAAACCCTGACCTGAACCCTAAACCAAACCGTAATCTTAACACAAACCCTAACCCTAATCCTAACCCTAACCGTAACCCTAACTCAAACGTTAACCCTAAACATAACAATAACCCAAACCCTAACCCTAACCCTAAACCTAACCCAAACCCAAACCCTAACCCTAACCCTAATCCTAAAACTAATGTTAAACCTTAACCTAACCCTAACCCTAGTCGTAACCCTAACCCTAACCCAAACCCTAACACTAACCGTAACGCTAACCCTAACCCTAAATCAAACCCTAAACCTAACCCTAACCCTAACCTTAACATAACCCTACCCCTAACTGAAACACTAATCCTAAACCTAACCCTAACCCTAATGCTAACACTAAACCTAATTCAAACTCAAACCCTAACTCTAATGCTAACCCGAACCCAAACCCTAACCCTAACCCTAAACCTAACCCAAAATATAACCCAAACCGAAACCCTAACCCTAACCCTAAACCTAACCCTAAACCCTAACCCTAACACTTACCCTAACCATAACCCAAAACTAAACACAAACCCTAACCCTAATCCTAACCTTAAACCTAACCCTAATCCTAGTCCTATCCCTAACCCTAACCGTAACCCTAACCCTAACCTTAACCCTTACCCAAACCCAAACTCTAAACCTAACTCTAATCGGAACCCTAACCCTAACCCTAATCCTAACCCTAACCCTAACCATAACCGTAATCCAACACCTCACCCTAACCGTAACTCTAACCCAAACCCTAACCTAACCCTAACTCTAAACCAAACCCAATCCCTAACCCTAACCCTAACTCTAACCCAAACCCCAATGTAAGCCTAAATCTAACCCTAACTCAAACACTAACTCTAACACTAACCCAAACCCTAACCCTAACACTAACCCAAACAATAACCCTAATCCTAACCCTAACCTGAACCCTCATCCTTATCCTAACCCTAACCCTAACCCTAATTCTAAACCTAACCCTTACCATAACCCTAACCCTAACCCTAACACAAACCCAAACCCTAATTTTAACACAAACCCTAACCCTAATCCTAACTCCAACCCTAAACCTAACCCAAATCCTAACACTAACCCTAACCCAAACCCTAACCCTAACCCTAACCCTAACCCTAACCGTAACCCTAAACCTAACCCTAACCCTAACCCTAACCCTAACCTTAACCCTAACCCTAACCCTAACTGAAACACTAATCCTAAACCTAACCCTAACCCTAATGCTAACCCTAAACCTTATTCAAACTCAAACCCTAACCCTAATCCTAACCCGAACCCAAACACGAACCCTAACCCTAAACCTAGCCCAAAACATAACCCAAACCGAAACCCTAACCCTAACCCTAACCCTAACCCTAAACTGTAACCCTAACACTTACCCCAACCATAACCCAAACATAAACCCAAACCCTAACCCTAACCCTAACCCTAACACTAACCATAACCCTAACCCTAAACCTAACCCTAACTCAAACCCTCACTCTAACACTAACCCAAACCGTAACCCTAACCCAAACCATAACCCAAATAATAAACCTAATCCTAACCCTAACACTAACCCTCCTCCTTATCCTAACCCTAACCCTTACCCTAACCCTAACCCTAACCCTAATTCTAACCCTAATCCTAACCCTAACCCTAACCCAAACCCAAACCCTAATCTTAACACAAACCCTAACCCTAATCCTAACCCTAACCCTAAACCTAACCCAAACCCTAACCCTAACCCTAACCCAAACACTAACCGTAATCCTATTCCGAACCCAAACCCTAACCCTAAACCTAAACCTAGCCCAAAACATAACCGAAACCGAAACCCTAACCCTAAACCTAACACTAAACTGTAACCCTAACACTTAACCTAACCATAACCCAAACCTAAACCCAAACCCTAAACCTAATCCTAACCCTAACCCTAACCCTAACACTAATCCTAGTCCTAACTCTAACCCTAACCCTAACCCTAACCCTAACCCTAACCTTAACCCTTACCCAAACCCAAACTCTAAACCTAACTCTAATCGGAACCCTAACCCTAACCCTAACCCTAACGCTAACCCTAACCATAACCCTAACCCTAACCATAAAGCTAAACCTAACCATAACCCTAACCCTAATCCTAACCCTAACCCTAACCCTAACCCAAACCCTAACCCTAACCCTAACCCAAACCCTAACCCTAATCCTATTCCGAACCCAAACCCTAACCCTAAACCTAAACCTAGCCCAAAACATAACCGAAACCGAAACCCTAACCCTAAACCTAACACTAAACTGTAACCCTAACACTTAACCTAACCATAACCCAAACCTAAACCCAAACCCTAAACCTAATCCTAACCCTAACCCTAACACTAACACTAATCCTAGTCCTAACTCTAACCCTAACCCTAACCCTAACCCTAACCCTAACCCTAACCTTAACCTTTACCCAAACCCAAACTCTAAACCTAACTCTAATCGGAACCCTAACCCTAACCCTAACCCTAACGCTAACCCTAACCATAACCCTAACCCAAACCGTAAAGCTAAACCTAACCATAACCCTAACCCTAACCCTAAACCTAACCAAACCTAAACCCTAACCCAAACCCTAATCCTAACCCTAACCCTAACACTAAACCTAACCGAAAACCTAAACCCTAAACCTAATCCTAACCCTAACCCTAACCCTAAAACAAAACCTAACCCTAAACGTAACTTTAACCCAAACCCTAACCCTAAACCTAAACCAAACTCTAATCTTAACACAAACCCTAACCCTAATCCTAACCCTAACCGTAACCCTAACTCAAACGTTAACCCTAACCCTAACCCTAACCCAAACCCTAACCCTAACCCTAACGCTAACCCAAACCCAAACCCTAACCCTAACCCTAATCCTAAAACTAATGCTAACCCTAAACCTAGCCCTAACCCTAGCCGTAACCCTAACCTAACCTAAAACCTAACACTAACCATAACCCTAACCCTAACCCTAAATCAAACCCTAAACCTAACCCTAACCCTAACCTTAATCTAACCCTAACCGTAACTGAAACACTAATCCTAAACCTATCCCTAACCCTAATGCTAACACTAAACCTAATTCAAACTCAAACCCTAACCCTAATCCTAAACCTAACCCAAAATATAACCCAAACCGAAACCCTAAACCTAACCCTAAACCCTAACCCTAACACTTACCCTAACCCTAACCCTAATCCTAACTCCAACCCTAAACCTAACCCAAATCCTAACCCTAACCCTAACCCAAACTCTAACCCTAACCCTAACCCTAACCCTAACCGTAACCCTAAACCTAACCCTAACCCTAACCCTAACCCTAACCTTAACCCTAACCCTAACCCTAACTGAAACACTAATCCTAAACCTAACCCTAACCCTAATGCTAACCCTAAACCTTATTCAAACTCAAACCCTAACCCTAATCCTAACCCGAACCCAAACACGAACCCTAACCCTAAACCTAGCCCAAAACATAACCCAAACCGAAAGCCTAACCCTAACCCTAACCCTAACCCTAAACTGTAACCCTAACACTTACCCCAACCATAACCCAAACATAAACCCAAACCCTAACCCTAATCCTAACCCTAAACCTAACTCTAATCCTAGTCCTAACCCTAACCCTAACCCTAACCCAAACCCTAACCCTAACCCTAACCCTAACCATAACCCTAACCCTAAACCTAACCCTAACTCAAACCCTCACTCTAACACTAACCCAAACCGTAACCCTAACCCAAACCATAACCCAAATAATAAACCTAATCCTAACCCTAACACTAACCCTCCTCCTTATCCTAACCCTAACCCTTACCCTAACCCTAACCCTAATTCTAACCCTAATCCTAACCCTAACCCTAACCCAAACCCAAACCCTAATCTTAACACAAACCCTAACCCTAATCCTAACCCTAACCCTAAACCTAACCCAAACCCTAACCCTAACCCTAACCCAAACCCTAACCCTAATCCTATTCCGAACCCAAACCCTAACCCTAACCCTAAACCTAGCCCAAAACATAACCGAAACCGAAACCCTAACCCTAAACCTAACACTAAACTGTAACCCTAACACTTAACCTAACCATAACCCAAACCTAAACCCAAACCCTAAACCTAATCCTAACCCTAACCCTAACCCTAACACTAATCCTAGTCCTAACTCTAACCCTAACCCTAACCCTAACCCTAACCCTAACCTTAACCCTTACCCAAACCCAAACTCTAAACCTAACTCTAATCGGAACCCTAACCCTAACCCTAACCCTAACGCTAACCCTAACCATAACCCTAACCCTAACCGTAAAGCTAAACCTAACCATAACCCTAACCCTAATCCTAACCCTAACCCTAACCCTAACCCAAACCCTAACCCTAACCCTAACCCAAACCCTAACCCTAATCCTATTCCGAACCCAAACCCTAACCCTAAACCTAAACCTAGCCCAAAACATAACCGAAACCGAAACCCTAACCCTAAACCTAACACTAAACTGTAACCCTAACACTTAACCTAACCATAACCCAAACCTAAACCCAAACCCTAAACCTAATCCTAACCCTAACCCTAACCCTAACACTAATCCTAGTCCTAACTCTAACCCTAACCCTAACCCTAACCCTAACCCTAACCCTAACCTTAACCTTTACCCAAACCCAAACTCTAAACCTAACTCTAATCGGAACCCTAACCCTAACCCTAACCCTAACGCTAACCCTAACCATAACCCTAACCCAAACCGTAAAGCTAAACCTAACCATAACCCTAACCCTAACCCTAAACCTAACCAAACCTAAACCCTAACCCAAACCCTAATCCTAACCCTAACCCTAACACTAAACCTAACCGAAAACCTAAACCCTAAACCTAATCCTAACCCTAACCCTAACCCTAAAACAAAACCTAACCCTAAACGTAACTTTAACCCAAACCCTAACCCTAAACCTAAACCAAACTCTAATCTTAACACAAACCCTAACCCTAATCCTAACCCTAACCGTAACCCTAACTCAAACGTTAACCCTAACCCTAACCCTAACCCAAACCCTAACCCTAACCCTAACGCTAACCCAAACCCAAACCCTAACCCTAACCCTAATCCTAAAACTAATGCTAACCCTAAACCTAACCCTAACCCTAGTCGTAACCCTAACCTAACCTAAAACCTAACACTAACCATAACCCTAACCCTAACCCTAAATCAAACCCTAAACCTAACCCTAGCCCTAACCTTAATCTAACCCTAACCGTAACTGAAACACTAATCCTAAACCTATCCCTAACCCTAATGCTAACACTAAACCTAATTCAAACTCAAACCCTAACCCTAATCCTAAACCTAACCCAAAATATAACCCAAACCGAAACCCTAAACCTAACCCTAAACCCTAACCCTAACACTTACCCTAACCCTAACCCTAATCCTAACTCCAAACCTAAACCTAACCCAAATCCTAACCCTAACCCTAACCCAAACCCTAACCCTAACCCTAACCCTAACCCTAACCGTAACCCTAAACCTAACCCTAACCCTAACCCTAACCCTAACCTTAACCCTAACCCTAACCCTAACTGAAACACTAATCCTAAACCTAACCCTAACCCTAATGCTAACCCTAAACCTTATTCAAACTCAAACCCTAACCCTAATCCTAACCCGAACCCAAACACGAACCCTAACCCTAAACCTAGCCCAAAACATAACCCAAACCGAAACCCTAACCCTTACCCTAACCCTAACCCTAAACTGTAACCCTAACACTTACCCCAACCATAACCCAAACATAAACCCAAACCCTAACCCTAATCCTAACCCTAAACCTAACCCTAATCCTAGTCCTAACCCTAACCCTAACCCTAACCCTAACCCTAACCCTAACCCTAACCCTAACCCTAACCATAACCCTAACCCTAAACCTAACCCTAACTCAAACCCTCACTCTAATACTAACCCAAACCGTAACCCTAACCGTAACCCAAACCATAACACAAATAATAACCCTAATCCTAACCCTAACACTAACCCTCCTCCTTATCCTAACCCTAACCCTTACCCTAACCCTAACCCTAATTCTAACCCTAATCCTAACCCTAACCCTAACCCAAACCCAAACCCTAATCTTAACACAAACCCTAACCCTAATCCTAACCCTAACCCTAACCCTAACCCAAACCCTAACCCTAACCCTAACCCAAACCCTAACCCTAATCCTATTCCGAACCCAAACCCTGACCCTAAACATAAACCTAGCCCAAAACATAACCGAAACCGAAACACTAACCCTAAACCTAACACTAAACTGTAACCCTAACACTTAACCTAACCATAACCCAAACCTAAACCCAAACCCTAAACCTAATCCTAACCCTAACCCTAACCCTAACACTAATCCTAGTCCTAACTCTAACCCTAACCCTAACCCTAACCCTAACCCTAACCCTAACCTTAACCCTTACCCAAACCCAAACTCTAAACCTATCTCTAATCGGAACCCTAACCCTAACCCTAACCCTAACGCTAACCCTAACCATAACCCTAACCCTAACCGTAAAGCTAAACCTAACCATAACCCTAACCCTAATCCTAACCCTAACCCTAACCCTAACCCAAACCCTAACCCTAACCCTAACCCAAACCCTAACCCTAATCCTATTCCGAACCCAAACCCTAACCCTAAACCTAAACCTAGCCCAAAACATAACCGAAACCGAAACCCTAACCCTAAACTTAACACTAAACTGTAACCCTAACACTTAACCTAACCATAACCCAAACCTAAACCCAAACCCTAAACCTAATCCTAACCCTAACCCTAACCCTAACACTAATCCTAGTCCTAACTCTAACCCTAACCCTAACCCTAACCCTAACCCTAACCCTAACCTTAACCCTTACCCAAACCCAAACTCTAAACCTAACTCTAATCGGAACCCTAACCCTAACCCTAACCCTAACGCTAACCCTAACCATAACCCTAACCCTAACCGTAAAGCTAAACCTAACCATAACCCTAACCCTAATCCTAACCCTAACCCTAACCCAAACCCTAACCCTAACCCTAACCCAAACCCTAACCCTAATCCTATTCCGAATCCAAACCCTAACCCTAAACCTAAACCTAGCCCAAAACATAACCCAAACCGAAACCCTAACCCTAAACCTAACCCTAATCCTAGTCCTAACCCTAAACCTAACCCTAACCCTAACCCTAACCTGAACCCTTACCCAAACCGAAACTCTAAACCTAACTCTAATCGGAACCCTAACCCTAACGCTAACCCTAACCATAACCCTAACCCTAACACTAAACCTAACCCTAACCCAAACCCTAACCCTAAACCTAACCAAACCTAAACCCTAACCCAAACCCTAATCCTAACCCTAACCCTAACACTAAACCTAACCGAAAACCTAAACCCTAAACCTAATCCTAACCCTAACCCTAACCCTAAAACAAAACCTAACCCTAAATATAACTTTAACCCAAACCCTAATCCTAACCCTAAACCAAACTCTAATCATAACTCTAACCATAACCCTAATCCTAACCCTAACCGTAACCCTAACAAAAACGATAACCCTAACCCTAAACCTAACCCAAACCCTAACCCTAACCCTAACGCTAACCCAAACCCAAACCCTAACCCTAACCCTAATCCTAAAACTAATGCTAACCCTAAACCTAGCCCTAACCCTAGCCGTAACCCTAACCTAACCTAAAACCTAACACTAACCATAACCCTAACCCTAACCCTAAATCAAACCCTAAACCTAACCCTAACCCTAACCTTAATCTAACCCTAACCGTAACTGAAACACTAATCCTAAACCTATCCCTAACCCTAATGCTAACACTAAACCTAATTCAAACTCAAACCCTAACCCTAATCCTAAACCTAACCCAAAATATAACCCAAACCGAAACCCTAAACCTAACCCTAAACCCTAACCCTAACACTTACCCTAACCATAACCCAAACCTAAACACAAACCCTAACCCTAATCCTAACCCTAAACCTAACCCTAATCCTAGTCCTATCCCTACCCCT
>JAJHUQ010000040.1:5565000-5567500 GCA_035773235.1 Eospalax fontanierii | reverse complement strand
CCTAACCCAAACCCAAACCCTAACCCTAACCCTAATCCTAAAACTAATGCTAACCCTAAACCTAACCCTAACCCTAGTCGTAACCCTAACCCTAACCCAAATCCTAACACTAACCCTAACCCTAACCCTAACCCTAACCCTAAATCAAACCCTAAACCTAACCCTAACCCTAACCTTAACCTAACCCTAACCCTAACTGAAACACTAATCCTAAACCTAACCCTAACCCTAATGGTAACCCTAAACCTAATTCAAACTCAAACCCTAACCCTAATACTAACCCGAACCCAAACCCTAACCCTAAACCTAAACCAAAATATAACCCAAACAGAAACCCTAACCCTAACCCTAAACCTAACCCTAAACCCTAACCCTAACACTTACCCTAACCATAACCCAAACCTAAACACAAACCCTAACCCTAATCCTAACCCTAAACCTAACCCTAATCCTAGTCCTATCCCTAACCCTAACCGTAACCCTAACCCTAACCTTAACCCTTACCCAAACCCAAACTCTAAACCTAACTCTAATCGGAACCCTAACCCTAACCCTATTCCTAACCCTAACCCTAACCATTACCCTAATCCAACACCTCACCCTAACCCTAACTCTAACCCAAACCCTAACCTAAACCTAACTCTAAACCAAACCCAAACACTAACCCTAACCCTAACTCTAACCCAAACCCTAACCTAACCCTAAACCTAACCCTAACTCAAACCCTCACTCTAACCCTAACCCAAACCATAACCCAAATAATAACCCTAATCCTAACCCTAACACTAACCCTCATCCTTATCCTAACCCTAACCCTAACCCTAACCCGAACCCTAACCCTAATTCTAACCCTAACCCTAACCCTAACCCTAACCGTAACCCTAACCCAAACCCAAACCCTAATCTTAACACAAACCCTAACCCTAATCCTAACCCTAACCCAAACCCTAACCCAAACCCTAACCCTAACCCTAACCCTAACCCAAACCCTAACCCTAACCCTAACCCTAACCCTAACCCAAACCCTAACCCTAACCCTAATCCTAACCCTAATGCTAACCCTAAACCTAACCCTAACACTAACCCTAGTCCTAACCCTAACCCTAACCCAAACCCTTACACTAACCCTAAGCCTAACCCTAACCCTAAATCAAACCGTAACCCTAACCCTAACCCGAACCCGAACCCAAAACCTAACCCTAACCCTAACCCTAACTGAAATACTTATACTAAACCTAACCCTAACCCTAATGCTAACCCTAAACCTAATTCAAACTCAAACCCTAACCCTAATCCTAACCCTAACTCTAACCCAAAGCCTAACCTAACCCTAACTCTAAACCAAACCCAAACCGTAACCCTAACCCTAACTCTAACCCAAACCCTAACCTAACCCTAAACCTAACCCTAACTCAAACCCTAACTCTAACACTAACCCAAACCCTAACCCTAACCCTAACCCTAACCCTAACCCTAAATAATAACCCTAATCCTAACCCTAACCTTAACCCTCATCCTTATCCTAACCCTAACCCTAACCCTAATTCTAAACCTAACCCTAACCCTAACCCTAACCCTAACCCTAACACAAACCCAAACCCTAATTTTAACACAAACCCTAACCCTAATCCTAACTCCAACCCTAAACCTAACCCAAACCCTAACCCTTACCTAAACCAAACCCTAACACTAACCCTAACCCTAACCCTAACACTAACCCTAACCCTAATCCTAAATGAAACCCTAAACCTAACCCTAACAATAACCTTAACCCTAACCCTAACCCTAACTGAAACACTAATCCTAAACCTAACCCTAACCCTAATGCTAACCCTAAACCTAACCCTAACACTAACCCTAGTCCTAAACCTAACGCTAACACAAACCCTAACACTAACCCTAACCCTAACCCTAACACTAAATAAAACCGTAAACCTAACCCTAACCCTAACCTTAACCCTAACCCTAACCCTAACTGAAACACTAATCCTAAACCTAACCCTAACCCTAATGCTAACCCTAAACCTAATTCAAACTCAAACCCTAACCCTAATCCTAACCCTAAACGTAACCTTAACCCTTACCCAAACCCAAACTCTAAACATAACTCTAATCGGAACCCTAACCCTAACCCTAATCCTAACTCTAACCCTAACCATAACCCTAATCCAAAACCTCACCCTAACCGTAACTCTAACCCAAAGCCTAACGTAACCCTAACTCTAAACCAAACCCAAACCGTAACCCTAACCCTAACTCTAACCCAAACCCTAACCTAACCCTAAACCTAACCCTAACTCAAACCCTAACTCTAACACTAACCCAAACCCTAACCCTAACACTAAACCAAACATAACCCAAATAATAACCCTAATCTTAAATCTAACCTTAACCCTCATCCTTATCCTAACCCTAACCGTAACCCTAATTCTAAACCTAACCCTAACCCTAACCGTAACCATAACCCTAACCCTAACACAAACACAAACCCTAACCCTAA
>JAJHUQ010000040.1:5557500-5560000 GCA_035773235.1 Eospalax fontanierii | reverse complement strand
CGTAACCCTAACCCTAACCTTAACCCTTACCCAAACCCAAACTCTAAACCTAACTCTAATCGGAACCCTAACCCTAACCCTAATCCTAACCCTAACCCTAACCATAACCCTAATCCAACACCTCACCCTAACCCTAACTCTAACCCAAACCCTAACCTAAACCTAACTCTAAACCAAACGCAAACCCTAACCCTAACCCTAACTCTAACCCAAACCCTAACCTAACCCTAAACCTAACCCTAACTCAAACCCTCACTCTAACCCTAACCCAAACCATAACCCAAATAATAACCCTAATCCGAACCCTAACACTAACCCTCATCCTTATCCTAACCCTAACCCTAACCCGAACCCTAACCCTAATTCTAACCCTAACCCTAACCCTAACCCTAACCGTAACCCTAACCCAAACCCAAACCCTAATCTTAACACAAACCCTAACCCTAATCCTAACCCTAACCCTAACCCTAACCCAAACCCTAACCCTAACCCTAACCCTAACCCAAACCCTAACCCTAACCCTAACCCTAACCCTAACCCAAACCCTAACCCTAACCCTAATCCTAACCCTAATGCTAACGCTAAACCTAACCCTAACACTTACCCTAGTCCTCACCCTAACCCTAACCCAATCTCTTACACTAACCCTAAGCCTAACCCTAACCCTAAATCAAACCCTAACCCTAACCCTAACCCTAATCCGAACCCAAAACCTAACCCTAACCCTAACCCTAACTGAAATACTTATACTAAATCTAACCCTAACCCTAATGCTTACCCTAAACCTAATTCAAACTCAAACCCTAACCCTAATCCTAACCCTAACTCTAACCCAAAGCCTAACCTAACCCTAACTCTAAACCAAACCCAAACCGTAACCCTAACCCTAACTCTAACCCAAACCCTAACCTAACCCTAAACCTAACCCTAACTCAAACCCTAACTCTAACACTAACCCAAACCCTAACCCTAACCCTAACCCTAACCCTAACCCTAAATAATAACCCTAATCCTAACCCTAACCTTAACCCTCATCCTTATCCTTACCCTAACCCTAACCCTATGTCTAAACCTAACCCTAACCCTAGCCCTAACCCTAACCCTAACACAAGCCCAAACCCTAATGTTAACACAAACCCTAACCCTAATCCTAACTCCAACACTAAACCTAACCCAAACCCTAACCCTAACCTAAACCAAACCCTAACACTAACCCTAACCCTAACCCTAACACTAACCCTAACCCTAACCCTAAATGAAACCCTAAACCTAACCCTAACAATAACCTTAACTCTAACCCTAACCCTAACTGAAACACTAATCCTAAACCTAACCCTAACCCTAATGCTAACCCTAAACCTAACCCTAACACTAACCCTAGTCTTAACCCTAACGCTAACCCAAACCCTAACACTAACCCTAACCCTAACCCTAACCCTAAATAAAACCCTAAACCTAACCCTAACCCTAACCTTAACCCTAACCCTAACCCTAACTGAAACACTAATCCTAAACCTAACCCTAAACCTAATGCTAACCCTAAACCTAATTCAAACTCAAACCCTAACCCTAATCCTAACCCTAAACGTAACCTTAATCCTTACCCAAACCCAAACTCTAAACATAACTCTAATCGGAACCCTAACCCTAACCCTAATCCTAACTCTAACCCTAACCATAACCCTAATCCAAAACCTCACCCTAACCGTAACTCTAACCCAAAGCCTAACGTAACCCTAACTCTAAACCAAACCCAAACCGTAACCCTAACCCTAACTCTAACCCAAACCCTAACCTAACCCTAAACCTAACCCTAACTCAAACCCTAACTCTAACACTAACCCAAACCCTAACCCTAACACTAAACCAAACATAACCCAAATAATAACCCTAAACTTAAATCTAACCTTAACCCTCATCCTTATCCTAACCCTAACCCTAACCCTAATTCTAAACCTAACCCTAACCCTAACCGTAACCATAACCCTAACCCTAACACAAACACAAACCCTAACCCTAATCCTAACTCCAACTCTAAATCTAACCCAAACCCTAACCCTAACCCTAACCCAAACACTAACCCTAACCCTAACCCTAACACTAACCCTAACCCTAACCCTAACCCTAACCCAAACCCTAACCCTAACCCTAATCCTAAACCTAAAGCTAACCCTAGTCCTAACCCTAACCCTAACCCAAACCCTAACACTAACCCTAACCCTAACCCTAACCCTAAATCAAACCCTAAACCTAACCCTAACCTTAACCTTAACACTAACCCTAACCCTAACTGAAACACTAATCCTAAACCTAACCCTAACCCTAATGCTAACCCTAAACCTAATTCAAACTCAAACCCTAACCCTAATCCTAACTCGAATCCAAACCCTAACCCTAAACCTAAACCTAGCCCAAAACATAACCCAAACCGAAACCCTAACCCTAACCCTAACCCTAACCCTAAACTGTAACCCTAACACTTACCCTAACCATAACCCAA
>JAJHUQ010000040.1:5552500-5555000 GCA_035773235.1 Eospalax fontanierii | reverse complement strand
AAACCTAACGATAACCCTAGTCGTAACCCTAACGCTAACCCAAACCCTAACACTAACCCTAACCCTAACCCTAACCCTAAATCAAACCCTAAACCTAACCCTAACCCTAACCTTAACCTAACCCTAACCCTAACTGAAACACTAATCCTTAACCTAACCCTAACCCTAATGCTAACCCTAAACCTAATTCAAACTCTAACCCTAACCCGAACCCAAACCCTAACCCTAACCCTAAACCTAACCCAAAATATAACCCAAACCGAAACCCTAACCCTAACCCTAAACCTAACCCTAAACCCTAACCCTAACACTTACCCTAACCATAACACAAACCTAAACACAAACCCTAACCCTAATCCTAACCCTAACCCTAACCCTAACCCTAACCCTAACTCTAACCCAAACCCTAACCTAACCCTAAACCTAACCCTAACTCAAACCCTCACTCTAACACTAACCCAAACCGTAACCCTAACCCTAACCCAAACCATAACCCAAATAATAACCCTAATCCTAACCCTAACACTAACCCTCCTCCTTATCCTAACCCTAACCCTAACCCTAACCCTAACCCTAATTCTAACCCTAACCCTAACTCTAACCCTAACCCAAAGCCTAATCCTAACCCTAACCCAAACCCTAACCCTAATCCTAATCCGAACCCAAACCCTAAACCTAACCCTAAATCTAGCCCAAAACATAACCGAAACCGAAACCCTAACCCTAACCCTAACACTAAACTGTAACCCTAACACTTGCCCTAACCATAACCCAAACCTAAACCCAAACCCTAACCCTAATCCTAACCCTAACCCTAACCCTAACCCTAATCCTAGTCCTAGTCCTAACCCTAACCCTAACCCTAACCCTAACCCTAACCCTAACCTTAACCCTTACCCAAACCCAAACTCTAAACCTATCTCTAATCGAAACCCGAACCCTAACCCTATCCCTAACGCTAACCCTAACCAAAACCCTAACCCTAACCGTAAAGCTAAACCTAACCATAACCCTAACCCTAACCCTAAACCTAACTAAACCTCAACCCTAACTCAAACCCTAATCCTAACCCTAACCCTAACACTAAACCTAACCGAAAACCTAAACCCTAAACCTAATCCTAACCCTAAACCTAACCCTAAAACAAAACCTAACCCTAAACGTAACTTTAACCCAAAACCTAACTCTAACCCTAAACCAAACCCTAATCTTAACACAAACCATAACCCTAATCCTAACCCTAACCATAACCCTAACTCAAACGTTAACCCTAACCCTAAACCTAACCCAAACCCTAAACCTAACCCTAACTCTAACCCAAACCCAAACCCTAACCCTAACCCTAATCCTAAAACTAATGCTAACCCTAAACCTAACCCTAACCCTAGTCGTAACCCTAACCCTAACCCAAACCCTAACACTAAACCTAACCCTAACCCTAACCCTAAATCAAACCCTAAACCTAACCCTAACCCTAACCTTAACCTAACCCTAACCGTAACTGAAACACTAATCCTAAACCTAACCCTAACCCTAATGCTAACCCTAAACCTAATTCAAACTCAAACCTTAACCCTAATCCTAACCCGAACCCAAACCCTAACCCTAACCCTAAACCTAACCCAAAATATAACCCAAACCGAATCCCTAACCCTAACCCTAAACCTAACCCTAAACCCTAACCCTAACACTTACCCTAACCATAACCCAAACCTAAACACAAACCCTAACCCTAATCCTAACCCTAAACCTAACCCTAATCCTAGTCCTATCCCTAACCCTAACCGTAACCCTAACCCTAACCTTAACCCTTACCCAAACCCAAACTCTAAACCTAACTCTAATCGGAACCCTAACCCTAACGCTAATCCTAACCATAACCCTAACCATAACGCTAATCCAACACCTCACCCTAACCCTAACTCTAACCCAAACCCTAACCTAAACCTAACTCTAAACCAAACCCAAACCCAAACCCTAACCCTAACTCTAACCCAAACCCTAACCTAACGCTAAACCTAACCCTAACTCAAACCCTCACTCTAACACTAAACCAAACCGTAACCCTAACCCTAACCCAAACCATAACCCAAATAATAACCCTAATCCTAACCCTAACACTAACCCTCATCCTTATCCTAACCCTAACCCTAACCCTAACCCTAACCCTAATTCTAACCCTAACCCTAACCCTAACCCTAAGCCTAAACCTAACCCTAACCCAAACCCAAACCCTAATCTTAACACAAACCCTAACCCTAATCCTAACCCTAACCCTAACCCTAACCCTAACCCTAACCCTAACCCTAACCCTAACCCTAACCCAAACCCTAACCCAAACCCTAACCCTAACCCTAACCCAAACCCTAAACCTAACCCTAATAACCCTAATGCTAACCCTAAACCTAACCCTAACACTAACCCTAGTCCTAACCCTAACCCTAACCCAAACACTTACACTAACCCTAAACCACCCCTAACCCTATATCAAACCCTAACT